>JANVCZ010000035.1:3000000-3217653 GCA_032357785.1 Periparus ater
GAGGGGCTAGAGCCAGCCTGGAGGGAGCCTCAGCACAGGGACCTCTGGCCTACATGCACCAACATTTCCTTTGGAAACCCCCTCTGTCACCACACTCTGCTACAAGCACAACATCAATTGTTCCTCCTACTTCAAGGAGAGACCTGAATTGGCACCAATTGGTCCCTTGGACTTTCTAACACAGCAAATGTCAGTGCTTGGAATCCCTGTTCTGCACTCCCTGCTCGCCCACCAAAACATTGGAACCTGCCAGAACATCTTGAATTAGCACCAACCTGCAGAGAGCTACAGGGGGAGAACCTACCCCCAACCACACAGGGACATTGATGGGCTGGGGCAGAGCTGAAACTGAAGTATTTTAATGCCAAGTGACAGGAATTTTTATTGTTGAATTCATTCTCCCACGACAAGAATGAAAGCTTTCAGTCTCCTCACCTGTTACACATGTCTATTGCCAAGGTTTGCTTCTGGGTTACGACTGATTTTTATTCATCACTTCACAACTCTGATGCTCTTACTGCCTGAGGTGCAGAGATGATATTTCAGAGCCAGATGAGCTCAGCACAGCTTGTGCAACACGCAGGATTTCCAGACCCAGAGATTCAGGCCATGCAAACTGATACTTTTTTGTCTCTGTGCCAAGATCACTGTAAGGATGTCAGTGATGTACCACACACTTCTCAGAGCTGTCCCTTCTATCCAGCTCTCCCCGGTCACTTCACACACTTCACTCCAAGCAGGTTCTGATAGAGTTCAGTAGCACATGGGATTTCATCCTGGCTTTTCTTCATTTTCTCCTGAGCTGTCTCCAGACACAGTGTGCGGACACTGCAGCAGCATGAACGTGGCACCTCCCTGACACTGAGATTCATGTCACAACTTTTCATCAAAAGCAGCAAAGAAATGATTCCCACTGGGTCGCACACGGCTCCCTGGCAACTTTGTGCTGCTGCAGCTCCAGCACCAGGCCTGGTGCCCAGGAATTTCAGGAGGAGACACACCAAAAGAATCAGCCATTCCCAGAGAAGAAGCATCTGTTTGCATGGCCCAAATCTCCACAACACTGCACACTCTGGTGACCCACACTCTGCATTTGCACTTCAGCCTCTGTGCCTCACTTTTCCTCTCACTAACTTCCCCCCAGTTTCCCTCATGCTCCGATTCCCAAGAGAATTCAAAGCAGCATTAGGAGCAGGGAGAGATGACGGGAGCTGTCCCAAGGCTCGACCAAATTTCTCAGGCCTGACAATTCTAGCCAAGGACAAAGGAAAAACCTGCATGAAAGAGGTGTGAAATCAAAGCAGGAATCAAATTTAGGTAGAATGAGAGAAGATGAAGGGCTGTTCAATGTTTGCAACAAGATTAGCAGGTTCAGGCACAGGAGGGACATTTTCCCCACTTTAACAACTCTGGGATGCAAATTGCATCTCAAATCCTTCTCCCCAGCTCTGGGACTTGTTCAGTCACCAACATGGCGCTGAATTTTTCAAGCAAAGTGGAAGCTGGTCAGAGAGGTGGCTTGCAAATCAAAATCACACAGGACAGCTTGGAAGCAGCAGCCAGAGCAAAGAGAGGCAGAGCCTGGCCCTGGGGTGCAGCACAGCCACACAACACATGCCTGAAACTCTAAGAAATGAAAGAATTTGCCACAGGAGATACAGAAGGTACTTGATGCAATCCTGCCTCCTTCACAATGCATCAGCATGCAGGAGAACACAAGGATGAAGATGACAGCACCTTCTGTTGCTGCTTCCATCTCCTGAGTCAAATCTCACCAAAATCTCTCACTATTGGCCATTCCCAAAGCCTCAGATTCCCTCAGTCCTTGCAGGATTTCAGTGCTGAGCAGCATGAAGGGAGATAAAAGGCACTTGCAGAGACCAGAGATGCATTTTCTGCCTGAGGTGCATTTCACTGCCCAGCTTAGTTCCTCTAGAACCGTTCAAATCAGCCCCTTGGACAGCACCAAGCCAGCAGCAGAACATCAGCGCCTGAAAATGCTTGGAAATGCCATTCTTTGAGATTTCTCTCCAGCTCTCCCATTCCATGGTGCCATTGCAGGGCTTTATCCCATCACTCAGCACTTGCAGCAAGTCTTGGCAACCAGCTTCAAATGGATTTGGAGTGCTGAGCAAATAAGAGGCAATTTGACTTTGTCTCCAGTGAATGAAATTTCACTTCAATCACATGAACTCTGTGTTCTGTCATTGGCCAGGCACTAACTACTGCCAGCTCCCCCCAAGCCTGGATGTCAAACTGCCTTCATATTGGAAAGTTCAATTGAGTTGGTTTTATCTACAAGAATATTGTGTATCCAAATCATTTGGATGCATAGAATTGCATTTCCAAGGACTAAACTCAGAGCAGCCACAAAGAGCACAAGAGGCAGGAAAAGAAATAAAAATAGAGATTTCTACGGAGATGGAAATTGAATGCTGAGTTTTTCCCATTACAGGAAGTTTCATCAATTATCACCTGCCAGCTCCTTGCCTTCACTTGTGTGGCCACCACTGAATACACTCCCAGACAAGAAAATGTTGGTCCTACTGAAAACTGGGGCTAGAAGTAGAAAAAGGCTCAGCTCTCTGACTTCAAAGACAACATCATGAAAAGAGCTGCCTTATCATAGCAAGATACAATGGTCCGCAGGAATGCCTGAAGCCAGCAGAGAGAAGTCCATGAACAATTGGTGCTACACAGATTTCTGACAAAACCCCCAAGAAGCCAAAAACAACGTTTGGTGTGGCCCAGCTGATAGGAGCCCTGTGCTTTTAATTCAGTCATTGGCAGCACATGGAGATTGGCTTTCAGCTCCTTTGGTCCACTACTATTTTATTTTATTTTATTTTATTTTATTTTATTTTATTTTATTTTATTTTATTTTATTTTATTTTATTTTATTTTATTTTATTTTATTTTATTTTATTTTATTTTATTTTATTTTATTTTATTTTATTTTATTTTATTTTATTTTATTTTATTTTATTTTATTTTTTCCACCCAGAAAATGTAATTGCTTCTCCTCTTTTGGAAGAAATTACTGTTTTGAATGGTTCAAGGCAAAGAGTTTCTTCCTATACCCACTTGTAATCAGTCACCAAGAGAAATATTTTCTCAAAAGATCTCTTAAAAATTTGGAGTTACTTTCAACGTAAATAACTTGGTGATTTTGCTCCAAATGAGAAGGGAATTGAATTTGGCTCCCTCAGCTTAAAAAGAAGTCTTTCTTCCCAGCTCTTCACCAAGAGGAACAAAACACTTGGTTGCAGCAAACGGAAGGGAGGAAGAAGTTTCTTTCCCCCTGAGCTGCACAACAGGAGACAATTTTGTTGACAAGAGGTGACAAAAGCCAGCCAATTTCCAGTTCTTTTAGTTGAAGGGAAAAGCTCCAAGGATCAGAGCTGTGGCAGACACAGAGTGGGAGGAGCAGGGGATCTGCTGGGGGGTTTTGGGCTGGGGCATAGATTAAAGAAATGCTCAAGTAATACCCGTCAGAGCTCAAGACTTCATCCCGCAGAGGAGAAATTGGATTTGACCCAAATGCCTTTCAAATCCAAAAAACATTGAGGCATTTCCCCAAGCTCTGCTGAGCCATCAGGTACAACCCAAAGCACCCTGTGTGACCAGAGCAGCAGCTCCCTGGCATGGGGACAGGGATGCTCCCTTGGCAAGCTGCCTGCATCACCCATGGGATTCGCAAGATCTGTTTCTAAAGACCCCAACAGCCAAAAACTCCACATTCAAAGCCTTTCCTTTGGGGTTTCACTTCTCCATCTGTCTCTTGTCACTACACAGCTGCTTCACTTCAACACCCTTCTGGATGGGGACAAATTTTCTCCCAATTTCCAGCCTAAACAGGAAGTTACTTCCATTCTTTCTTCTGCAGCTACTGGCAGCTTGTACCTGCTCTGCTCTTCCTCTCCTGCTGTGCATTTGTGCACATCAAGTGCCAAGAGCATTTCCTTGTTTCAATGATGTCATTTTGCCCTATTATTTCCTTCCCCTAGAGTTGCACAGATTTGGTGCTGGCTCAACACTCAGAACATTGACAGCACAAAGTCGAGTTTTCACACCAACTTCTCCAACCTTGGCACCTGTTGCAGCCCGCAACCTCAGGATCACATCCAGGGAAGCTGCAGGGTTCTGGGGACCAGCATGGAACACCAGCGAGACGGGTCTTTGTTCATGAAACCATTTATTCAGCACGGGAACAAACTCAGATCCAGAACTGAGAGCCCCAAACAGAGGCAGGGCAGGGGTTTTTGAGGGACAGAACTCTTGAGGGTCTCCAGCCTTGAGGGTGGAGTTCAGGGTCAGGGACCACTAGAAACACAGCAAGGGAGAAACCCCCCAGGCACTCAAACCCAATCAGAACCCCCGGGCCATCCTTCACATGGGGTTTGGGGTGGGACAATGGAACTCTTTGCCTCCCCCAAGGCACGTCACAACATCAGCTCCTATTTTTTTATATTTTCCTTCAAATTTAATTAGGAGCTTAAAAATGTTTCCAAAACTTACACCATAAAATCTCACCTCCTCCACAGAGCACCCGCTTTGCTCTGTGGGACACTAAAAACTCAATAACAAAACACATTAAGCAAACAAACAAACAGAAAAAACCAAAATTAAAAACAAACACTTAAACAGTGATGGTACTTAATACAAACGTAACGGTTTTTAGTTCAGTCTCTTCCAGTTCTGGAGTTTCTTTCAGGAAGGGTGCAGCTCTTAGATCTCCTCTCACGAGGGGCAGAGTTCTCAGATCTCCAGTTTCGGCTCTGGACCCGTAGGTGTGGGCGTCGCCACTAGAGATGTTCTTGGTGAAACGCTGGCTTTCAGAGCTTGGTTCCAGTTTTGATTTCCCCGGAGGGGGTGTTGCCCACCATGGCAAAGGCACAGCCCCCAGGGGTGGAGCAGCCGAAGAAAGGGCTGGGAGCGAAGCAGGAGTTACTGGGGGAAGGGAAGGTTGGGGTCTGGAAAAGAAGGAGCAAGGCAGGAAAAAAGGAATCCCAGACAGCGTGGGCAGTGCCACCTTGGGAAGGGGGAAGGGTCTGGGATGGACTTTCCCGGACAGGGAACGGGAATATGGAAAGACAGGGGGTGAAGGAGGACACGGAACGGCGGGCAGACGGCAGCAGACCCGCATCACTCTGGATGCTCTCCGTCCCTTGCCTGCCTTCAGGAAAACAGGGGATGGGATGGCAGAAAGACACCGGGGTGACGGGGATTCGGCAGCAACCCCGAGCCATCTTGGCATTTTTCACCCTTTGTCCTGCCCTTAGGAACAGAGGAGAGGGGAAGATACAGGGAGGTATACACAAAAAAAAAATGAGGGACTTCACAGAAGCCGAAAAACAGTCCACAGGAAGGGCCATACCATCTATAATCGTCCATAATATTAATATCGTCCATAAAAGACCTTCCCATGTATTTTAAAAAATCAAAACCATCCATAATACGTCTCGTTGGGTGATGTTCGATGTTTGTCCCAGTGTCTGGTCTCTCAGCTCCCACACCTCCATAAGACCTTTTCCCCCATGGCCCTGAGGCACTCCCAACTTGGCCCTCCTGCCAGGTATTCTCGAGTCCTCCTTTCTAAGGCAGGAGTCTCACCGGCTCTCGAGCCAACAGCCGGGGATTTACGGAGTGTCCATGGAGCCGCTCCTGCTTTTCTCCTGGTGCCTCACTGGATGCCATGAATTCTCCACCATTTGTTGTAGTCCGCAACTGCAGGATCAGGTCCAGGGATGATATTTTCTTGAAACCAGCATGTACTACAACGAAACACGCCTCTGTTCATGAAACCATTTATTCAGCATGGGAACAACTCAGATCCAGAACAGGGAGCCCCGAACAAAGGCAGGGCAGGGGTTTTTGATTGACAGAAGTCTTGAGGGTCTCCACCCTTGAGGGTCAGGGACCACTAGAAACACAGCAAGGGAGAAACCCCCAGGGACTGAAACCCAATCAGAACCCCTGGGCCACCCTTCACAAGGGGTTTGGGGTGGGACAACTTCATCCAGGTCTCACAGGCCCATTCCCCAAAGTAGGAGGTCAAAATTCACTAGCTTGGCTTACAGCCATGCCTCTCCTGTAACAATGCTTATCTGAAACTAACTCTTTGCCTCCCTGAAGCACCTCCCAACAGTTGATGCTGTCTCTTTCCATGTTGATCACTCTCTCTCTCTTCCCCTATCTCTGGAAAAAAGGATGAATTTGCAAGACTCACCTGAGTAGTGAGCGGGTTCAAGTCTTGGCCAGGCCTTGTGGATGGTCCCGGGATCTCTGCCGGAGCAGCGGCTGGAACTGTCTGCGCTCGAAGATTTTTTCCCATGGCTGCTGTGGGGAGTGTGGCCATTATCTGAGCACAAAGCTGCAAGCTCCTATCTTTCCCTGCCTTTAGTGGGCAGTGTGTGGTGAAACTGAGCAGCGGCAACAAGTGCAGGCCAGGCAGGGAGCGGCCTGGCCCGGCAGCCCCGCTGTGCAAGGCCCAGCCAAGCCTCTGTTAAGGGGCTCCTGTCACTTGCCAGTCTCCATCTGTCTCCCCGGGAAGCGCAGAGCTGCGGCCAGCCCCGCTCCCCTCCCGTGGCCTTGGCTGGCCTGGGGGGAAGGAGGCTGAAGCGGAGCCCTGGCACCTCTTGAAAAGGCGGAAAGCAAAGAGAGCAAGAAATTGCCGGCCTTAGGTCTTCAAGTGGTGTTCCCAGGTTGACGTCACTTTTCAATGGTCCAAACTGCTGTCAGTTCTCAGCAAGGGCCACTTGTTGGCCAGGAGAAAATCTTTGTGGCATTTTGAGGAGATTTGGGGAATTTTGAGGGATTTTTCTTGAAGTTTATAGGATCTTGAGGAGATGGAAATAATTTTGTGGGATTTTTGTGGATTTTTGTGGGATTTTTGTGGAATCTAAAATCTTTCTGGAATTTTGTGTGATATTGAGAAGATTTCAATAATTTGGTGGGATTTTTGTGGAATTTGTGGGATTTTTCTGGAATTTTGAGGGATTTTTCTGTAATTTTTGGAAATTTGTGGGGATTTTGTGGGATGTTTCTGGAATTTGGTAAGGTTTGGAGATTATTTAAAGAATTTTGTGGTATTTTTCTGGAATTTTGCAGATTTTTCTGGTATTCTGTGCGATTTTGAGGAGACTTGAAGAATTTTGAAGGATTTTTCTTAGATTTAGAGATTTGTGGAGATTTTGTGGGATGTTTCTTAAATTTGATGGGGCTTTGAATAAATTTATGGAATTTTGTGGGATTTCTGTGGAATTTTTGGGCGTTTTTCAAGAATTCTGAGGGTTTCAGAATAGACCTGAAGAATTTTGAGGAATTTTTCTTAGATTTTATGCAAATTTGTAGGGATTTTGTGGGATTTTTGTGGAATTTTGTAGGATATTGAGCAGATTCAGGGATTTTGTTGGATTTTTCATAATGTTGTGGAATTTCCTGGAATTTTGTGGGATTTTGAGGAGACTTTAAGAAGTTTGAAGAATTTTTCTTAGATTTTGTGGGAATTTGTGGAGATTTTGTGGGATGTTACTGCAATTTTGTGGGATATAGAAGAGTTTTTGGGAAATTTGAGGTATTTTTCTTGAGTTTTGTGGAAATTTGTGGGGATTTGGTGGGATACTCCTGGAATTTGGTAGGGTTTTGAGGAGATTTAGGGAGTTTTGTGGGATTTTCCTCGGATTTTGTGGGAATTTGTGGAAATTTTGTGGGATGTTTCTGGAATTTGGTGAGTTTTGAGAAGATTTACTAAATTTTTGGGGATTTTTCAGGAATTTTATTGGATATGGAGGAGATTTTGAGGGATGTTTGTGGAATTTGTTGGGTTTTGGAATGATTTTGGAAATTTTGCGGGATATTTCTGGAATTTTGTGGGGCTTTTCAAGAATTCTGTGGTATTTTGAAAAGATGTAGCCAATTTAGTGGTGTTTTTCTTGAATTTTGTGGGAAGTTGTGGAGATTTTATAAGGCGTTTCTGCAATTTGGCAGAATTTTCAGAAGATTTAGGGAATTTTGTGGGATTTTTCTGGAATTTTGTGGGGTATTGAGGTGATTTTGTGGGATGTTTCTGGAATTCAGTTGGGTTTTGAGAAGATTTAGGGTATTTTGTGGCATGTTCCTGGAATTTGGTAGGGATTTAAGGTGATTTAGTGAATTTGGAGGGATTTTCCTTGAATTTTGTGGAAAATTGTGGAGGTTTTGTGGGATTTTTGTGGAATTTTGTGGGATATTGAGGAGATTTATGGAATTTTGCGGGATTTTTCATGGATTTTGAGGAAATTCGTGTAGATTTTGTGGGATGTTTGTGGATTTTGTTGGGTTTTGGAATGATTTAGGAAATTTTGTGGGATGTGTCTGGAATTTGGTGGGTCTTTTCAAGAATTTTGTAATATTTTGCAAAGATTTAGGAATTTTTGTGGTGTTTTTCTTGAATTTTGTGGGAAATTGTGTGGAATTTGTGGGATTTTTGTGGAATTTTGAGGGATATTGATGAGATTTAGGGATTTTGAGGGATTTTCCTTGAATTTTGTGGGAATTTTTAAAGATTTTGAGGGATGTTTCTGGAATTTGTTGGGTTTTGGAATGATTTTGGAAATTTTGTGGGATATTTCTGGAATTTTGTAGGGCTTTTCAAGAATTTTGCGGTATTTTGAAAAGATGTAGCCAATTGAGTGGTGTTTTTCTTGAATTTTGTTGGAATATTTTGAGATTTTATGGGGCGTTTCTGGGATTTGGTAGAGTTTTCAGAAGATGTAGGGAATTTTGTGGGATTTTTCAGGTATTTTGTGGGAATTTGTGGAGATTTTGTGGGATGTTTCCGGAATTTGGTAAGGATTTAAGGTGGTTTAGGGAATTTGGAGGGATTTTCCTTGAATTTTGTGGAAAATTGTGGACGTTTTGTGGGATTTTTGTGGAATTTTGTGGGATATTGAGGAGATTTATGGAATTCTGAGGGATTTTTCATGGATTTTGTGGAAATTGGTGTAGATTTTGTGGGATGTTTGTGGATTTTGTTGGGTTTTGGAATGATTTCGGAAATTTTGTGGGATATTTCTGGAATTTTGTGGGGCTTTTCAAGAATTTTGCGGTATTTTGAAAAGATGTAGCCAATTTAGTGGTGTTTTTCCTGAATTTTGTTGGAATTTGTGGAGATTTTATTGGGCGTTTCTGGAATTTGGTAGAGTTTTCAGAAGATGCAGGGTATTTTGTGGGTTTTTTCAGGTATTTTGTGGGAATTTGTGGAGATTTTGTGGGATGTTTCTGGAATTCAGTTGGGATTTGAGCAGATTTGTGGCATGTTCCTGGAATTTGGTAGGGATTTAAGGTGCTTTAGGAATTTTGAGGGATTTTCCTTGAATTTTGTGGAAATTTGTGGGGATTTTGTGGGATATTCCTGAAATTTAGTAGGGTTTGAGGAGATTTAAGGAATTTTGCAGGATTTTTCTTGGATTTTGTGGGAATTGGTGTAGATTTGTTGGGTTGTTTGTGGAATTTGTTGGGTTTTGGAATGATTTAGGAAATTTTGTGGGATATTTCTGGAATTTGGTGGGGCTTTTCAAGGATTTTGTGGTATTTTGCAAAGATTTAGGGAATTTTGTGGTGTTTTTCTTGAATTTTGTGGGAAATTGTGGAGATTTTCTGGGGAGTTTCTGGAATTTGGTAGAGTTTTCAGAAGATGCAGGGAATTTTGTGTGTTTTTTGTGGGATTTTGTGGGAATCGGTGGAGATGTTGTGGGACATTCCTGTGAATTGGTATGGGTTTGAAATGATTTAGTGAATTTTCTGGGACTTCTCTGGAATTTTGTGGGGTTTTTCGAGAATTGTGAAGGATTCTGAGGAGACTTGAAGAATTTTGAGGACTTTATTTTAGATTTTGTGGGAATTTGTGGAGATTCTGTGGGATTTTTCTGGAATTTTGTGTGTCTTCTGAAGGACTTGGTGTGGTTTTGAGGAGACTTGAAGAATTTTGTGGAATTTTTCTTAGATTTTGTGGAAAATTGTGGAGGTTTTGTGTGATTTTTGTGGAATTTTGTAGGATATTGCGGAGGTTTAGGGATTTTGCGTGATTTTTCATGTATTTTGTGGGAATTTGTGGAGATTTTGTGGGATGTTTCTGGAATTCAGTTGGGCTTTGAGAAGATTTAGGGAATTTTGTGGGATTGTTCTGGAATTTTGTGGAGATTTGTGTAGATTTTGTGGGATGTTTCTGGAATTTGTTGGGTTTTGGAATGATTTCGGAAATTTTGGGTATATTTCTTGAATTTTGTGGGGCTTTTCAAGAATTTTGTGGTATTTTGAAAAGATGTAGCCAATTGAGTGGTGTTTTTCTTGAATTTTGTGGAAATTCTGGGGATTTTGTGGGGTGTTTCTGGAATTTGGTAATGTTTTCAGAAGATTTAGGGGTTTTTGTGGGATTTTTGTGGAATTTTGTTGGATATTGAGGAGATTTTGTTGGATGTTTTTGGAATTTTGATGGACTTTTCTGGAATTTCGTGGGATTCTGCAGAGAACTGATAAATTATCAGGAATTTTTCTTAGATTTTGTGGACATTTGTGAGGATTTTGTGGGATTTTTGTGGAATTTTGGGGGATATTGATGAGATTTAGGGATTTTGTGGGATTTTTTGTGGAATTGTGTGGGATTCTGAGGAGGCATGAAGAATTTTGAGGGATTTTTCATGTATTTTGTGGGAATTTGTGGAGATTTTGTGGGATGTTTTTGGAATTTGGTAGAGTTTTCAGAAGATTTAGGGAATTTTGTGGGATTTTTGTGGAATTTTGTGGCCCTTTTCAAGGAGTTTGTGTGGTTTTGAGGAGAATTGAAGAATTTTGAGGAATTTTTCTTAGATTTTGTGGAAACGTGGAGATTTTGTGGGATTTTTGTGGAATTTTGGGAAATATTGAGGAGATTTAGGGATTTTGTGGGATTTTTCAGGTATTTTGTGGACATTTGTGGAGATTTTATGGAACGCTTCTGGAATTCAGTTGGGTTTTGAGAAGATATAGGGAATTTTTTGGCATGTTGCTGGAATTTGGTATGGTTTTATGGTGATTTAGGGAATTTTGAGGGATTTTCCTTGAATTTTGTGGGAAATTTGTGGGGATTTGGTGGGATACTCCTGGAATTTGGTAGGGTTTTGAGGAGATTTAGGGAGTTTTGTGGGATTTTTCTTGGATTTTGTGGGAATTAGTGGAGATTTTGTGGGATGTTTCTGGAATTTGGTGAGTTTTGAGAAGATTTGCAAAATTTTTGGGGATATTTCAGGAGTTTTGTTGGATATTGAGGAGATTTTGTGGGATGTTTCTGGAATTTGTTGGGTTTTGGAATGATTTTGGAAATTTTGTGGGATATTTCTGGAATTTTGTAGGGCTTTTCAAGAATTTTGCGGTATTTTGAAAAGATGTAGCCAATTGAGTGGTGTTTTTCTTGAATTTTGTTGGAATATTTTGAGATTTTATGGGGCGTTTCTGGGATTTGGTAGAGTTTTCAGAAGATGTAGGGAATTTTGTGGGATTTTTCAGGTATTTTGTGGGAATTTGTGGAGATTTTGTGGGATGTTTCCGGAATTTGTTAAGGATTTAAGGTGGTTTAGGGAATTTGGAGGGATTTTCCTTGAATTTTGTGGAAAATTGTGGACGTTTTGTGGGATTTTTGTGGAATTTTGTGGGATATTGAGGAGATTTATGGAATTCTGAGGGATTTTTCATGGATTTTGTGGAAATTGGTGTAGATTTTGTGGGATGTTTGTGGATTTTGTTGGGTTTTGGAATGATTTCGGAAATTTTGTGGGATATTTCTGGAATTTTGTGGGGCTTTTCAAGAATTTTGCGGTATTTTGAAAAGATGTAGCCAATTTAGTGGTGTTTTTCCTGAATTTTGTTGGAATTTGTGGAGATTTTATTGGGCGTTTCTGGAATTTGGTAGAGTTTTCAGAAGATGCAGGGTATTTTGTGGGTTTTTTCAGGTATTTTGTGGGAATTTGTGGAGATTTTGTGGGATGTTTCTGGAATTCAGTTGGGATTTGAGCAGATTTGTGGCATGTTCCTGGAATTTGGTAGGGATTTAAGGTGCTTTAGGAATTTTGAGGGATTTTCCTTGAATTTTGTGGAAATTTGTGGGGATTTTGTGGGATATTCCTGAAATTTAGTAGGGTTTGAGGAGATTTAAGGAATTTTGCAGGATTTTTCTTGGATTTTGTGGGAATTGGTGTAGATTTGTTGGGTTGTTTGTGGAATTTGTTGGGTTTTGGAATGATTTAGGAAATTTTGTGGGATATTTCTGGAATTTGGTGGGGCTTTTCAAGGATTTTGTGGTATTTTGCAAAGATTTAGGGAATTTTGTGGTGTTTTTCTTGAATTTTGTGGGAAATTGTGGAGATTTTCTGGGGAGTTTCTGGAATTTGGTAGAGTTTTCAGAAGATGCAGGGAATTTTGTGTGTTTTTTGTGGGATTTTGTGGGAATCGGTGGAGATGTTGTGGGACATTCCTGTGAATTGGTATGGGTTTGAAATGATTTAGTGAATTTTCTGGGACTTCTCTGGAATTTTGTGGGGTTTTTCGAGAATTGTGAAGGATTCTGAGGAGACTTGAAGAATTTTGAGGACTTTATTTTAGATTTTGTGGGAATTTGTGGAGATTCTGTGGGATTTTTCTGGAATTTTGTGTGTCTTCTGAAGGACTTGGTGTGGTTTTGAGGAGACTTGAAGAATTTTGTGGAATTTTTCTTAGATTTTGTGGAAAATTGTGGAGGTTTTGTGTGATTTTTGTGGAATTTTGTAGGATATTGCGGAGGTTTAGGGATTTTGCGTGATTTTTCATGTATTTTGTGGGAATTTGTGGAGATTTTGTGGGATGTTTCTGGAATTCAGTTGGGCTTTGAGAAGATTTAGGGAATTTTGTGGGATTGTTCTGGAATTTTGTGGAGATTTGTGTAGATTTTGTGGGATGTTTCTGGAATTTGTTGGGTTTTGGAATGATTTCGGAAATTTTGGGTATATTTCTTGAATTTTGTGGGGCTTTTCAAGAATTTTGTGGTATTTTGAAAAGATGTAGCCAATTGAGTGGTGTTTTTCTTGAATTTTGTGGAAATTCTGGGGATTTTGTGGGGTGTTTCTGGAATTTGGTAATGTTTTCAGAAGATTTAGGGGTTTTTGTGGGATTTTTGTGGAATTTTGTTGGATATTGAGGAGATTTTGTTGGATGTTTCTGGAATTTTGATGGACTTTTCTGGAATTTCGTGGGATTCTGCAGAGAACTGATAAATTATCAGGAATTTTTCTTAGATTTTGTGGACATTTGTGAGGATTTTGTGGGATTTTTGTGGAATTTTGGGGGATATTGATGAGATTTAGGGATTTTGTGGGATTTTTTGTGGAATTGTGTGGGATTCTGAGGAGGCATGAAGAATTTTGAGGGATTTTTCATGTATTTTGTGGGAATTTGTGGAGATTTTGTGGGATGTTTTTGGAATTTGGTAGAGTTTTCAGAAGATTTAGGGAATTTTGTGGGATTTTTGTGGAATTTTGTGGCCCTTTTCAAGGAGTTTGTGTGGTTTTGAGGAGAATTGAAGAATTTTGAGGAATTTTTCTTAGATTTTGTGGAAACGTGGAGATTTTGTGGGATTTTTGTGGAATTTTGGGAAATATTGAGGAGATTTAGGGATTTTGTGGGATTTTTCAGGTATTTTGTGGACATTTGTGGAGATTTTATGGAACGCTTCTGGAATTCAGTTGGGTTTTGAGAAGATATAGGGAATTTTTTGGCATGTTGCTGGAATTTGGTATGGTTTTATGGTGATTTAGGGAATTTTGAGGGATTTTCCTTGAATTTTGTGGGAAATTTGTGGGGATTTGGTGGGATACTCCTGGAATTTGGTAGGGTTTTGAGGAGATTTAGGGAGTTTTGTGGGATTTTTCTTGGATTTTGTGGGAATTAGTGGAGATTTTGTGGGATGTTTCTGGAATTTGGTGAGTTTTGAGAAGATTTGCAAAATTTTTGGGGATATTTCAGGAGTTTTGTTGGATATTGAGGAGATTTTGTGGGATGTTTCTGGAATTTGTTGGGTTTTGGAATGATTTTGGAAATTTTGTGGGATATTTCTGGAATTTTGTAGGGCTTTTCAAGAATTTTGTGGTATTTTGAAAAGATTTAGGAATTTTTGTGGTGTTTTTCTTGAATTTTGTGGGAAATTGTGTAGAATTTGTGGGATTTTTGTGGAATTTTGTGGGATATTGATGAGATTTAGGGATTTTGAGGGATTTTCCTTGAATTTTGTGGGAATTTTTGGAGATTTTGTGGGATGTTTCTGGAATTTGTTGGGTTTTGGAATGATTTTGGAAATTTTGTGGGATATTTCTGGAGTTTGGTGGGGCTTTTCAAGAATTCTGTGGTATTTTGCAAAGATGTAGCCAATTTAGTGGTGTTTTTCTTGAATTTTGTGGGAATTTTTGGAGATTTTATGGGGCGTTTCTGGGATTTGGTAGAGTCTTCAGAAGATGTAGGGAATTTTGTGGGATTTTGTGGAGATTTTGTGGGATGTTTCTGGAATTGAGTTGGGATTTGAGCAGATTTGGGGCACGTTCCTGGAATTTGGTAGGGATTTAAGGTGCTTTAGGAATTTTGAGGGATTTTCCTTGAATTTTGTGGAAATTTGTGGGGATTTGGTTGGATATTCCTGGAATTTGGTAGGGTTTTGAGGAGATTTAGGGAGTTTTGCAGGATTTTTCTTGGATTTTGTGGGAAATTGTGGAGATTTTGTGGGATGTTTCTGGAATTTGGTAGAGTTTTCAGAAGATGTAGGGAATTTTGAGGATTTTTTGTGGGATTTTGTGGTAATCGGTGGAGATGTTGTGGGACATTCCTGTGAATTGGTATGGTTTTGAAATGATTTAGTGAATTCTCTGGGACTTCTCTGGAATTTTTTGGGGTTTTTCGAGAATTGTGAAGGATTCTGAGGAGACTTGAAGAATTTTGAGGACTTTATTTTAGATTTTGTGGGAATTTGTGGAGATTCTGTGGGATTTTTCTGGAATTTTGTTGGCCTTTTGAAGGACTTGGTGTGGTTTTGGGGAGACTTGAAGTATTTTGAGGAAATTTTCTTAGATTTCGTGGAAAATTGTGGAGGTTTTGTGGGATTTTTGTGGAATTTTGTTGGATATTGAGGAGATTTAGGGATTTTGCGGGATTTTTCATGTATTTTGAGGGAATTGGTGTAGATTTTGTGGGATCTTCCTGAAATCTGGTCTAGTTTAGAGAAGATTTAGGGAATTTTATGGTATTTTTCTTGAATTTTGTGGATTTTTCTGAAATTCTGTGGGATTTTGAGAAGGCTTGATGAATTTTGAGAGTTTTTTCTTGAATTTTGTAGAAATTTGTGGAGAGTTTGTGGGATGTTTCTTAAATTTGGTTGGGTTTTGAGAAGATTTACGGAATTCTATGGGATTTCACTGGAATTTTGTGGGGTTTTTGAAGAATTTTGAGGGATTATGAGGAGACTTGATGAATTTTCAAAATTTTTTCTTAGATTTTGTGGGATTTTTGAAGGATTTTGTTGAATATTGGGGAGTTTTGTTGGATTTTTCTGGGATTTTTCCATAATGTTGTGGACACTCGTGGAGATTTTGTGGGATATTCCCGGAATTTGGTAGGGTTTTGAGGAGATTCAGGGAATTTTGAAAGATTTTTCTTGAATTTTATGGAAATTTGTGGAGATTTTGTGGGATTTTTCTAGAATTTGGTAGGGTTTTGAGGAGACTTGAAGAATTTTGAGGGATTTTTCTTGAAATTTCTGGCATACTAGAGAGCTTTTGTGTGGTTTCTGGAATTTTGAGGGACTTTTCTGGAATTTTGTGGGATTCTGCAGAGAATTGTCGAATTATCAGGAATTTTTCTTAGATTTTGTGGGAATTTGTGGAGATTTTGTGTGATTTTTGTGGAATTTTGGGGGATATTGAGGAGATTTAGGGTTTTTGTGGAATTTTTGATAGATTTTGTGGACCTTGGTGGAGATTTTCGGGATGTTTCTGGAATTTGGTAGAGTTTTCAGAAGATTTATTTTGTGGGATTTATCTGTAATTTTGGAAGGCTTATCAAGGATTTTGTGGGATTTAGAGGAGACTTGATGAATTTTGTGGGTTTTTTCTTAGATTGCGTAGACATTTGTAAAGATCCTGTGGGATGTTTCTGGAATTTGGTAGGGTTTTGTGAAGATCTAGGGAATTTTGCGGGATTTTTCTAAAATTTTGTGGGCCTTTTCAAGGACTTTGTGAGGTTTTGAGGAAACTTCAAGAATTTTTGAGGAATTTTTACTAGATTTTGTGGAAACTTGATGAGATTTTGTGTGATTTTTGTGGAATTTTGTGGGAATTTGTGGAGATCTAAGGATTTCGAGGGATTTTTCATGTATTTTGTGGACATTTGTAGAGATTTTGTGGGATGTTTCCGAGATTCACTTGGGATCTAAGCAGATTTAGGGAATTTTGTGGCATGTTCCTAGAATTTGGTATGATTTTAAGGTGATTTTGGGAAGTTTGTGGGATTTTCCTTGAATTTTATGGAAATTTATGGGGATTTTGTGGGATATTCCTGGAATTTGGTAGAATTTGAAGGAGATTTAGGGAATTTTGTGGGATTTTTCATATATTTTGTAGAAATTTGTTTAGATTTTGTGAGATGTTTCTGGAATTTGGTAGAGCTTAGAGAAGATTTTGGGAATTTTGTGGGATTCTTGTGGAATTTTGTTGGGTATTGAGGAGATTTTGTGGGATGTTTCTGGAATTTGGTGGGGCTATTCAAGAATTTTTTGGTATTTTGCAAAGATTTAGGGAATTTTGTGGTGTTTTTCTTGAATTTTGTGGGCAATTGAGGAGATTTTCTGGGGAGTTTCTGGAATTTGGTAGAGTTTTCAGAAGATGCAGGGAATTTTGAGAGTTTTTTGTGGGATTTTTGTGGGATTTTGTGGGAATCGGTGGAGATGTTGTGGGACATTCCTGTGAATTGGTATGGTTTTGAAATGATGTAGGGAATTTTATGGGACTTCTCCGGAATTTTGTGGGGTTTTTTGAGAATTTTGTGGGATTCTGAGGAGACTTGAAGAATTTTGAAGAATTTTTCTAATACTTTCTGGAAATTTGTGGAGATTTATTGAGATTTTTCTGGAATTTTGTGTATCTTTTGAAGGATTTAGTGTGGTTTTGAGGATACTTAAAGAATTGTGAGGGATTTTTCTTAGATTTTGTGGAAAATTGTGGAGGTTTTGTGTGATTTTTGTGTATTATAGTGGGATATGGTTGAGATATAGGGATTTTGTGGTGTTTTTCTTGAATTTTGTGGGAAATTGTGGAGATTTGATGGGACGTTTCTGGAATTTGGTAGAGTTTTCGGAAGATTTAGGGAATTTTGTGGGATTTTTCTGGAATTTTGTTGGATATTGAGGAGATTTTGTTGGATGTTTCTGGAATTTTGAAGGACTTTTCTGGAATTTTGTGGGATTCTGCAGAGAATTGACAAATTATCAGGAATTTTTCTTAGATTTTGTGGACATTTGTGGAGATTTTTTGGGATGTTCCTGGAATTTGGAAGGGTTTTGATGAGATTTATGGAGTTTTGTGGGATTTTTCTTGAATCTTATGGAAATGTGTGTAGATTTTGTGGGATATTTCTGGAATTTGGTAGGGTTTTGGCAAGATTTAGGGAATCTTGTTGGATTTTTCAGGAATTTTGTGGGGTTTTGAAGAATTTTGTGGGAGTTTTGAGGAATCTTGTGGGACTTTACTGCAATTTTGTGGGATCCTGAGAAAATTTCAAGAATTTTGTGGGACTTTTAGGGAATTTTGTGGAATTTGTGGAGATTTTGTGAGCTGTTTCTGATACATGGTAGGGTTTTTAAAAGATTTTTTGGGAATTTTGTAGGATGTTTCAGGAACTTTGAGGGACTTTTCTGGAATTTTGTGGGATACTGCAGAGATTTGACGAATTACGAGGAATTTTTCTTAGATTTTGTGGACATTTGTGGAGATTTTGTGGGCTGTTTCTGGAATTCAGTCGGGTTTGAGAAGATTTAGGGAATTTTGTGCCACGTTCCTGGAATATGGTATGATTTTAAGGTGATTGAGGGAATTTTGAGGGATTTTCCTTGAATTTTATGGCAATTTGTGGGGATTTTGTGTGATTTTTGTGGAATTTTGGGGGATATTGATGAGATTTAAGGATTTTGAGGGATTTTCCTTGAATTTTATGGAAATTTGTGGGGAATTTGTAGTATATTCCTGGAATTTGGTAGGGTTTTGAGGAGATTTAGGGAATTTTGAGGGATTTTTCTGGAATTTTATGGAAATTTGTGTAGATTTTATGGGATTTTTCTGGAATTTGGTGGGGCTTTTCAAGAATTCTGTGGTATTTTGAAAAGATTTACCGAATTTTGTGTTGTTTTTCTTGAACTTTGTGGGAAATTGTGGAGATTTTATGGGGCGTTTCTGGAATTTGGTAGAGTTTTCAGAAGATTTAGGGAATTTTGAGGGATTTTTGTTAGATTTTTGTGGGATTTTGTGGGAATCGGTGGAGATGTTGTGGGACATTCCTGTGAATTGGTATGGTTTTGAAATGATGTAGGGAATTTTGTGGGACTTCTCTGGAATGTTGTGGGGTTTTTTGAGAATTTTGAAAGAGGCTGAGGAGACATAAAGGGTTTTGAGGAATTTTTTTTTACATTTTGTGGGAATTTGTGGAGATTCTGTGGGATTTTTCTCGAATTTTGTGTGTCTTCTGAAGGACTTGGTGTGGTTTTGAGGAGACTTGAAGAATTTTGTGGAATTTTTCTTAGATTTTGTGGAAACATGTGGAGGTTTTGTGTGATTTTTGTGGAATTTTGGGGGATATTGATGAGATTTAGGGATTTTGCGTGATTTTTCATGTATTTTGTGGGAATTTGTGGAGATTTTGTGGGATGTTTCTGGAATTCAGTTGGGCTTTGAGAAGATTTAGGGAATTTTGTGGGATTGTTCTGGAATTTTGTTGGATATTGAGGAGATTTTGTGGGATGTTTCTTGAATTTTGAGGGACTTTTCTGGAATTTGGTGGGATTCTGCAGAGAATTGACAAATTATCAGGAATTTTTCTTAGATTTTGTGGAAATTTCTGGGGATTTTGTGGGATATTCCTGGAATTTTTTAGGGGTTTGAGGAGATTTAGGGAATTTTGTGGATTTTTCTTGGATTTTGTGGGAATTAGTGGAGATTTTGTGGGATGTTTCTGGAATTTGTCGTGTTTTGATGAGATTTAAGGAATTATTTGGGATTTTTCTGGAATTTTGTGGAGATTTGTTTAGATTTTGTGGGATGTTTCTGGAATTTGATGGGTTTTGGAATGATTTAGTGAATTATGTGGGATATTTGTGGAATTTGGTGGGTCTTTTCAAGGCTTTTGTGGTATTTTGAAAAGATGTAGCCAATTGAGTGGTGTTTTTGTTGAATTTTGTGGGAAATTGTGGAGATTTGATGGGTTTTTTCTGGAATTTGGTAGTGTTTTCAGAAGATTTAGGGATTGTTGTGGGATTTTTGTGGAATTTTGTTGGATATTGAGGAGATTTTGTTGGATGTTTCTGGAATTTTGATGGACTTTTCTGGAATTTTGTGGAATTCTGCAGAGAATTGACAAATTATCAGGAATTTTTCTTAGATTTTGTGGACATTTGTGGAGATTTGATGGGGTTTTTGTGGAATTTTGGGGGATATGGATGAGATTTAGGGATTCTGTGGGATTTTTCATGTATTTTGTGGGAATTTGCGGAGATTTTGTGGGATGTTTCTGGAATTTGGTCGGGTTTTGAGGAGATTTAGGGAATTTTGTGGGATTGTTCTGGAATTTTGTTGGATATTGAGGAGATTTTGTGGGATGTTTGTGGAATTTGTTGGGTTTTGGAATGATTTAGGAAATTTTGTGGGATATTTCTGGAATTTGGTGGGGCTTTTCAAGGATTTTGTGGTATTTTGCAAAGATTTAGGGAATTTTGTGGTGTTTTTCTTGAATTTTGTGGGCAATTGAGGAGATTTTCTGGGGAGTTTCTGGAATTTGGTAGAGTTTTCAGAAGATGCAGGGAATTTTGAGAGTTTTTTGTGGGATTTTGTGGGAATCGGTGGAGATGTTGTGGGACATTGCTGTGAATTGGTATGGTTTTGAAATGATTGAGAGAATTTTGTGGGACTTCTCTGGAATTTTTTGGGGTTTTTTGAGAATTTTGAGGGATTCTGAGGAGACATAAAGGGTTTTGAGGAATTTTTTTTTAGATTTTGTGGGAATTTGTGGAGATT
Source organism: Periparus ater (assembly GCA_032357785.1). Taxonomy (NCBI): domain Eukaryota; kingdom Metazoa; phylum Chordata; class Aves; order Passeriformes; family Paridae; genus Periparus; species Periparus ater. Next base: position 3,020,307 of record JANVCZ010000035.1, read on the forward strand.
CTGTGGGATTTTTCTGGAATTTTGTGTGTCTTCTTAAGGACTTGGTGTGGTTTTGAGGAGACTTGAAGAATTTTGTGGAATTTTTCTTAGATTTTGCGGAAAATTGTGAAGGTTTTGTGTGATTTTTGTGGAATTTTGTTGGATATTGAGGAGATTTGGGGATTTTGAGTGATTTTTCATGTATTTTGTGGGAATTTGTGGACATTTTGTGGGATGTTTCCGGAATTTAGTCGGGTTTTGAGGAGATTTAGGGAATTTTGTGTGAATTTTCTGAATTTTGTTGGATATTGAGGAGATTTTGTGGGATGTTTCTGGAATTTTGAGGGACTTTTCTGGAATTTTGTGGGATTCTGCAGAGAACTGATAAATTATCAGGAATTTTTGTGGGAGTTTGTGGAAATTTGTGAGGATTTTGTGGGATTTTTGTGGAAGTTTGGGGGATATTGATGAGATTTAGGGAATTTTGAGGGATTTTCCTTGAATTTTGTGGAAATTTGTGGGGATTTTGTGGGATATTCCTGGAATTCAGTTGTGCTTTGAGAAGATTCAGGGAATTTTGTGGGATTTTTCAAGAATTTTGGGGATTTTTCTGTAATTCTTTGGGATTCTGAGGAGACCGGAATAATTTTGAGGAATTTTTCTTAGATTTTGTGGAAACTTGTGGAGATTTTGTGAGATTTCATGCAGAATTTTGTGGGATATTGAGGAGATTTAGGAATTTTATGGGATTTTTTTGGGATTTTGTGGGAATCCAGGGAGATTTTGTGGGACATTCCTCTGATTTGGTATGGTTTTGAAATTATTTAGGGAATTTTGTGGGACTTCTCTGGAATTTTGTGGGGTTTTTCGAGAATTTAGTGGGATTCTGAGGAGACTTCAAGAATTTTGAGGAATTTTTCTTAGATTTTCTTAAAACTTGTGGAGATTTAGTAGGATTTTTGTGGAATTTTAGGGGATATCAAGGAGATTTAGGGATTTTGAGGGATTCTTATGAATTTTGTGGAAATTTCTGGGGATTTTATGGGATATTCTTTAATTTTGGTAGGGTTTTGAGGAGATTTAGGGAATTTTGTGGGATATTTCTTGGATGTTGTGGAGATTTGTGTAGATTCTGTGGGATATTTCTGGAATTTGGTAGGGTTTTGAGAAGATTTAGGGAATTTTGTGGGATTTTTCAGGAATTTTTGGGATTTTTCTGGAAATCTGTGGTATGCTGAGGAGACCTGAAGAATTATGAGGAATTTTTCTTAGATTTTGTGGAAACTTGTGGAGGTTTAGTGGGATTTTCCTGGAATTTGGTAGGGTATTTAAAAGATTTAGAAAATTTTAAGGGGTTTTTCTGGAACTTTCTGGTTTTTTCTGGAATTTTGTGATATTCTGGGAAAATTTAACTAATTTTGAGGCATTTTTCTTGAGGTTTATGAAAATTGGTGGAAATTTTGTGGGATTTTTCTGGAATTCTGTGGGGGGTTTTAACAGATTTTGTTGGATTCTGAGGGGACTCGAAGGTCCGTCTCCCCTAGGAACACGCACGTCCTGCCCGCCCGAGTGGATCGGCCTGCGCTGCTACCACGGCCATGGGGCGACCATCTGGTCCCTGGGTGTGCTGCTGTTTGAGATGGTGTGTGGGTACTTACCCTTCGAGAAGGAGCGAGACATCGTGTTGGGGCAGCTCTTCTTCCCGCAGGAGGTCTCTCCAGGTTGGGATGCGGCCTGAAGAAGGCAGGCTTTGGCAGGAGGCACCGCGCAGCCCAGCCTGGCCCTCCCGCAGCTGCGCGGGACGTCCATGTGCCCTCAAGGGCCGGCTGCAGCAGGTGGCCCGTGGCAGGCTGGGAGTGGCACGCTTGGCTGAAGGAGGGGACGCTTGTCCTGCCGTGCCGCTCTCCCGCCAAGGGCAGCTCCGAGCACACGCAGCGTGGCCCGGCTTCTGCAGGCGCCGGGAGCAGCTGGGCAGGAGCCTTCTGCAAGTGAGCGCCGCTTTCTGCCTTCTCTCCCCAGAGTGCCAACATCTGATCTGCTGCTGTTTGTCCAAGCACCCCATGGCTCGGCCAGTGCTGGAGCAGATCTTCTACCACCCTTGGGTGTTGGGCGGCCATTTCTGATGCCTTGTCACAGCCTCTGCAGCACCCAGTTCCTGTGTCCTACGCAGGACCGAGGGCCCAGGAAATAAAAGAACCCGAAACCCAGTGCGGCCTGGAAAGTCTGGTCCTTGTTAGCAACTTCAGCTAAGGGGACCTCTTGGCAAAAGGGGTAATCAGAGCATTCCCTTCATCCTTTGTCAAGCTTTTGATGCCTTTCTTCCAGGTTATCCCTCAAAATCAGAGAGGGTTAGAGCCTGCACAAGTCCCACCAAATCGGTGGGAGGCAGAGACTACTCCCAGGCCCCTCAAAACTGGAGGAGGATGGAGACGATCCCTGGGCCCACAACACTGAAGGGAGATAAAGACCCGGCCCCCCCAAAATAAGAGATGGATGGAGCCCACAGTGGCCCCCAAGTCAGAGGGGGAAGGGGAGACTGCCAGCCCCCCTAAAGAGAAGGGGAATTGTGCCTGTGCCAGCCCCGCAAATTGCAAGGGGACAGAGAACACCCCTGGCCTGGCAAAGGGCAAAGAGCGGCCGGGGGGCTGCCAGGATGGTGACAACACTGGCACCCCCCAAATCAGAGAGGGACAAAGAGCCCGCACAGGCTTCCCAGGAGAAGAAAGGGGGCAGCAAATATCCCCTGTCCCCCTAAGTTGGAGGGGCACAGACACAGCGCCCACTCCCCCCATAGAAGAGGGGGTCAGACACAAAAGGCCCCACAAAAAGAGCATGGAAAACCAAGAGCACTGCCGGCCCCACAAAGGAAAGGAGGGTGGAGAAACTCCCCATCTGTCTTTGTTTTGGAAGACAGGTGTCTGCTAGGGAGGGCAGGGGCCTTCCCTGGAATGAAAATGTAGACCCCCTCCCTCTGAATCATTATAATTTGTAACTCAAGGGGCTCTCAGGCAGAGGTCTGGGAATAGGAATAACAGTTCTTTACTAGTGTGTATAACGAGGCACACAACAGTAACTACAGCGTTAACAACAAAACAGAACCAGGGACCCCGTGACAGCCTTCTCGGCCGGGACGGGAAAGGATGGAGGAGAGGCTTTGCTTCACAAACCCCCTTGGGTAGGCAGTCAGTGCCGGTGCTCCTGCAGGGCTCTGAGGAACACTCATCTGGAACAGCAGGGATGAGCTGAGATCCCGGGCCGGTGGCTGACGTGGATCAGCAGCTCCGTGTCGGTGCCTGGCACTGCCACACGTCCTGGCAGGACAGGGGGTGTGAGGCCACCAATGAAGAGGGAAGAAGGAGAACAAGAAGCAATAGCTCCGTCTGGGTGATGGCGAATTCCCGTCTCCCTACCGCAACAGCTGCCAGCAAAGTGTCCTTCTCTGAAGCTGAAGAAGCCGCCAAACTGTGCCCACCTTCTCCTTTTCCTGATCCCTTCCCCCCTGGGCCCAGTCGAAATCCTTGTGTTTCTCAAGTACCACCCACAGTCAGGTTTTCCCCCAACTAATGGGTAAAAATTCCACAGTTGAGCCAGAACTAAAAGAAGGACACCTAACCCCCAACAGCTTCTCATCTCCACCTCTTTGCACTCCAAAAGCCAGGAGGGATCGATCTGTCACCTCAAAACCACTCAATCCCACTGAAAACAGCTCCATTTTACCCCAAAAGGGCTCAATCCCAACTCAAATGGGCTTGTTCCTCTTCAGAAAATCTCAATCCCATACCAAAATTACTCAGTTCGACCGCTGCCAGGTGAGATGGAGGTGGAAGGTGTTCTGGTTTAGGGCAAATTTGGAAGAAAACCTGTGAATGGGGTCCCTGTAAAAAGCAAATTAAAGTTGCCCCTCCCCCAAATAATTCAGGAAAAACATTTTCTTGGAGAAAAGAGGAAAAAACCAGTTTACATAACAATCAAAGTATCTACGAGCATGAGCAAGATGAATAATATTAAAGAATAAATCGTCTGGCTGTTTGAAGAGATGGCAAAGCCAGAAAAGTCCTTTCCATGGGGTGTAGCTCAGCTCGCTCAGTCTCTTATCAGTTCCTCCAGCGATGGAAGGGGCCCAGGCCCAGGCCCCCGTGGGCCACAGCCGTGAGCTCCCGGGGTTTGTCTGGGTTCTCAGTCCAGAGCAGCTTTGAACAGATCCAAGGAAAAAGGCAAAAAACACTCCGGGGAACTCCTGTGCCTCACCTAGCTAAAAACCAACTAAACTAAACTAAAAACTAACGAAAAAGGAAACTGAACTAAAGTGCCTAGAAGCAAAGGAGAGCTCTGTCCCACTGTCTGTCCCTGCTGCAGACAACACAGGCTGGGGAAGTGTGCGGGGCAGTGAGTGCCATTTCTGCAAACAAACTGCAGCTTCTTCTTCCCCCCCTTGGCTCTCAGAGCCAGTCTTGAAGGTGCAGAACTTAATAGGCAGCAGAAAGAGAACAGACGCCTGGGGATCCAAGGATCATAAAGTCACCCCAGGCCAAAAGGGGGTTGGGAGAAGTGGGATCCACATTTGGAGCGGTGGGATGGGGATCGTGTGGGGCTGGCTGGCTGGGCTGTATTGGATAGGAAATCAAATTTTGAGAGTTCCTGATTTGTGTCCCATTCATTTTCAGTCAGGTGCAGCTCTGTTTGCAGAGTGTCGCTGTGGCGCTCAAGAAGGACAAAAGACGCAGGAAGGTTGGTGCGGCAAGAGGAACCTTTATTGTTCACAAGCTGCTTTTCCATGGTTGACTGTGGGGGCTGGGGAACCACCTGATTCAGAGATCCTGGCCCTCCCTTGGAGGCAAGATACTTTTTTCTAAGAGAGGGAAAAGTATCACTCCCAGAAATCCTTGAGTTAGTTATGTTAAACTGTTACACTCCATTGCTGTTCTCCCCTGCCATCCCACCCCCATACCTGTATCCCAGTTTCCCCCAGCCCCTCTCCTCCCTTATAAATACCCCAGTTTATCCCCTGTTCCAGAGAGCTGCTGTCACTGGCTCCCTTCGCCAAGGGCCCAGCTGTAATAAAGGCCAGTTCTCTGCGGAACGCCACACAGCGCTCTGCTCTCTCCCTCCGTGTCGCCTGCACGCTGCCGCTGAGCTGAGCTGAGCTGAAATCACTCGCCGGGCAGAGGACGTGTCTGTGCCCCGGGCAGCCCAACCGCGGAGCGCTTTTCCGGGAGTCGCGGCACCCCTGCCACCTCCACCGCCGCCGCAACCTATGAGAAAGCACAGCTGGGTTCTGCTCAGGGCATTTCAAACTACCTGGGCTATTTGGGACTTGCCCTTGCAAAGGCAGCATCTCAGGAAAAGTCCAAGTTTCTCTTCATGGACTCCCAGCATGTGTTGCCTTGGAAGGGACCTTAAAGCTCCTCTTGTTCCAACTCTCAGCACACTCACAACACCTTCCCCTAGACCAGCTTGCTCCAAGCCCCATCCAACCGGGCCTTCAACCCTTTCAAGGCTCAGACAATCACAGCTTCTCTTAAGCCTCGTCTATCATTCCCACATCGAAAATCATACCAAACTTAGCAGCCTAAGAGATAGATTTCTATCACATATCTCCATTTTTCTAGGGAAGAAATATGACAAAGCTTGTTTGCATCTGACTTTGCAAAATCAACACGAGCTCTTCAGAAAGGGCTGCCGCCCGCCCAGTTTTCTTATTTTTGGCCATTTGGCGGAACATTTGCATTCTGTTGTTGTTTGGAGCAGTATTTTAATGTATCTAGCTGAGGATGCTTCAAATAATCCAGCGAGACACCAGGGTGTGAGGGGTGGAAAACTGAGCTCTTACACATCCAGTACTTCTGTTGTTGGAAGTCTTCAATCCCACCTCTCTGCTGGGATAAAATAGGTGCTACTCATCCCATTTCTAAAGTATTGTGCATCAAGCTGACACTATTTGAAGACTTCAAAATAAAAAAGCCAATTGAAACAAACCTCTGCTCCTTTCCATTTGCTCTGTTCCACAGTTTAGGAAAGAAGACAGGAGAGAAAGATTGTTTTGGCAACAATGTTTTCAGGACTCTAAAAAGAATATCAAAACCACTCTGCCACACTCTCAGCTGCTGCAGTGCCAAAATGCACTGGCTGGCTTTACTCACAAACTCACAATTGTGGTGGCATTTCTAGCACACCACAGGACAGCGATGTTTTTCCTTTTCTCCAGGAAGTACCTACAGCACTTCTGGGTAGTAGGGCAAACATGAGCCTCTTTTAGTGGCCCTTGAAATTGGACATGTGAAATGAGGTACACAAACCCACAGGCCAGCTGAACCTGGGATCTCTGAATGGCTCTTCACATTCTTCCCAGGAAGCTGAATGGCAATCACTATTTTGGCAGGAAAACTGCATCAGCTGGCAATTTGGTGTAGAAAATGTGCTTTCTGCTCCTCTCACAGCCAAAACTCCTACCCATTTCTTGGAAGTCCTTCTTAGATGAGGACCGTGTTCAAGTGAGTGGCAGTGAAGCCAAATGGCAATCCAGGAATCAATTGTCCTGTACACAATCTCCTCCATCCACGTGGAAGATTACTCAGGGGCACACAGGAGGAAGGAAGAAACCCAAATGCATTATTGAACATAAAGTCAGACGTGTTGAGGGATGAAGAAATCTTGCAGAGATATGGAAAGCTGCCCTGAAAAGCCAGTTCAGGGAGAGCCTGAGCTCTTTTGTGCTTCTAGGCCTGAAGATGCTCAGGATCTTTCCCAGATGCTCAGCAGGCTGGAGGATTGTGCCTGAATCTGGCTCTGGAAATGCCAGTGGCTCAAATGAGAGCCGTGGCCATGATTTCCATTGCATGGAGAGGGGCCACAGTCCTGCAAGAGTCTTTCAGCAGAGCAAAGAGCAGCCTGGAGGGTGGGCAGTGCTGCATCTGTACCACTGCATGCTCATCCTTCACCGTAATGCAGAGCTGCCCCCAAAGCTGCCATGGATCACTTTTTAGATTTCTCCTGTTGGCTATATTTTGGAGAAGTTGTTCTAGGTGGCTTTGGATGGAGATCCTGTAGGAAGCAGCCATTCGCCTGCTGGGATATCCTTACAACTAATCCTAACTTCTCATTGCCTTTGGTTTTATTTGGGGTTTTTTATCCATTTGTTTGTTTGGTTCGTTTGGGTTTGTTTGTTTGCATTTTTGTCTGTTTTGCTTTGAGATTTTTGCTTTTTTATAAATGACTGGTGAAGTTGGCACAGCCAAACTCCAGAAAATGTAAACCAGGCTTTCCAGACTTTCCAGAAATTACTTTTGGCTGGCTCTAGCTGCATTCCCCAGGATCACAATCGCCAGGAGTTATTTGCAGGTTTTGCTCTGCACCATCAGCTTGCTCAGATGTTGTTCAGTGTTTCACCAATGGAGAAGACAATGGATATTTTGCCAAACCTCCTTTCAAACAACCAAACTTGGGGCAGCACGACAGAAAAGAAGAAAAGAAAATCTTTGCCAGTTAGAACAGAGCCACAGTCCCACCATTTTCCCCTCTGCATTTATTGATTTTCTACATTTAGAGGCAAAGCTTCCATCTCCAAAAGCTTCCATCACTCACTTCCTGATGCTCTTTGCTACCCTTGAGCCTTGACCCCCACCCATCGCACTGCTGTCCATGTGGGGCTGGGGATGCTCAGCCTGGAAAGAGAAGGTGCTGGGGAGGCCTCCCTGCAGCTCTAGGAAAGATGGGCACAGACAGGAGAAGCCTTTCAAGTGCAGGAGTGAGATTGAAGTTGCATCTAATGAAGCTGCTCTTTTACACTCAGCCTGCTGGGGCACTGGCCCAGGCTGTGCACACAGCCTGGGGATGCTCCATCCTTGGCAACATCCAAGGCCAGCTGGGAGCAGGGCTCTGAGCAACATATTCTGGGGGAAGATTGCTCCGCTTGGAACAAGATGGTCTTTAGGCTCTCTTGCAAGCCCAGCCTCCCAGGGATTCCATCATTCTATGGTCTCCGTTGTCCCCTTCAGCCTGGGCCTGGGCTTCTGGCACTGATGTCACAGTGCACGCTCCAGCTCGAACTTCCAGCATCCAGCAACGGCCACAACACAACCCTTGGCTCCCTGTGTCAGCACGCTCTTCACCCTGCTCCAAAGCTACCCCCGTCTCCTCGTTGCCACCTGCTCCCTGATACCCCCATCATTCCAAAAAGTTCCCCATTGCTTGGATTTCACTATCCATCCCTGCAGGATGTCTGCATTTGTTGCAAAGAAGGTATGGTACTATTCCATGGAGGTGGACACCCCGCAGCTGCCTGGGTGGGCTGGAGCTGTGTGGGGTAGAGTTGGAAAGGGACCCCACTCTGAGATTTTGCTACCTCTGCAGGCCGTCCCAGACAGAGAGGAGGAGATGGAGGTGGATACACAAATTGAAATAGAAGAGAAAATGGAAGTGGCCGGAGAAGGTAACGGAGATGAAGAGATGGATGTGGATATGGACCAGACAGAAGAAGAAATGGAGGTGGACACGGAAGATTATATTGAAGAGATGGACATTGATCTAGAAGACGAGGAGGAGGACATGGTGTTGGGATGAAGACCGATGCCAGCAGCAGAACAGGCAGGTGCTCCCCACGGGCAGAGTGGGTCCCCTGCTGCCAGGCTGGGGCTGGGCTGGGCACTCCCTGCTCAGGGACACGCTAGCCCATGCACTGCATTCTGGTGGCCATCCCTGGCCTGGCCTGGCCTTGCTTTGGGCCACACCAGCCCTGTTCCAGTGCCTGAGCCACAGCCCCCAGCCCCAGCCAGGCTCACTTCTGGCAGCAGAGTCCCACCGTGCCAGTGTCCCAGCCCGGGAGCACATGGAACACCCCTCCATGCCTGACTGCACTCACCGTGCTACATGTTTTTCTTCCAGGACTGAGGCACATCCCAGACACAGAGATGCCACCCTTCTGTATATACGTTTTGGACTTGTTTTGTTCAGTATAGAGGTTTTAGGGATTGCTTAAGTTTTCTGTAAATATGTTTCATATAGTTTGGTTAGATAAGTTCTTAGGTAAATAGGTTCTGTAGTTTGTTGTTGTCGTTGTTACCAATATTCTTATGTAAATATGTTGTGTAGTTCATTCTTGTTCCTTTTCTTCTACAAATAAACATTCTTGGTTTTTCACACCCCAGTTCTCTTTGCATTTGCTTTGGGCACGTGTCTTGGTTTTAAAGACAGGTGTCTGCTAGGGAGAGTAGGAGCTTCCCTTTAGCTGAAAGAATGTAGAACCGCCTCCCTCCGAATTATTATAATTTTGAAATCATGGGGCTTTCAGACAGAGGTCTGGGGATAGGAATAACAGTTCTTTAGTAGTATACCCAGGCAAACAAACAACAATAACTACAGCAATAACAAGAAAACAGAACCAGGGACCCCGTGACAGCTTTCTCGGCTGAGACGGGATGGAGGAGAGGCTTTGTTTTTACAAACCCCCTTGGGCGGCAGTCCCGGTGCTCCTGCAGGGCTCTGAGGAACACTCAGCTGGAACAGCAGGGATGAGCTGAGATCCTGGGGTGGTAGGTGAGGTGTATCAGCAGCTCTGCAGCGGTGCCTGGCACTGCCACACGTCCCAGCAGGACAGGGGGTGTGAGGCCACCAACGAAGAGGGAAGAAGAAGAAGCAGCAGCTCCGTCTGGGTGATGGCGAAAATTCCATTCTCTGCACCGCAGCAGCTCTGCGATCCAGCAAAACGAATGTCTTTCCCCAAAGCCGAAGCCAAAGAAAAAAACCAGCTAAAAAACTGTCCCCACCCTCCTTTTCTGCCCCCTTCTCCCGCCCCTGGGCCTGGCTACTCTTTGTCCGTTGTTAAGCACCACTAAGTACCGGTTGTTAGGTTGTCCCAGCACATAATGGGTAAAAATTCCCCCCGCAGGCCAGAAGGACAAAACAAAAAAAAAAAAAAAGGACACCTAACCCTCAACACTATCCACCTCCAATTTTTTCCCATACCAAAATGTTACATCAAATATTAAACCTTTAAATTATACACGAACACATACTACTTTAACTATATACATATGTGCATGCAGATACAGATATAAGCAGTGTCATGGGTAGTTCACCCTAAAACCAGCTCCCCTTGGGGTATGCACCGGGTCTCTCCATCTTTTTGCATCACCCACCTAGTGCAACCCAGTCCTTGAGCAAAGACAACCCCACAGATTGGACTGTCTTTGCTGGAGGCAGAATTAACCCAAACAGTTTTTCCCAGCATACCTCTCATATGTACCACTGGAACCTTATCTCCATCTGTCGTTCTAAAGGGCTCAGATTGGGCAGGGCCTGCTCGGTTAGTGGAACCTCGGGTGTTCACCAACCATGTGGCTTTTGCTAAATTAATCTCCCAGTTCTTGAAAGTTCCCCCACCCAGTGCCTTCAAGCTTGTTTGAAGCAGGCCATTGCACCGTTCAACTTTTCCAGCAGCGGGTGCATGGTAGGGGATATGGTACATCCACGCAATGCCATGTTCCCTAGCCCAGCTGTTTATAAGGCTGTTCTTGAAATGAGTCCTGTTATAAACGCGATAGTAAAATAAGGTTAATATAAAAGCAATTTATTATAAAACAATTTCAATCACAAGCAATGAGAGAAAAACCACAATAAAATAAATCAGCGCAGCGCCGGGTGGACAGGGGTCTGTACCCAGAGGTACAGATTTTCCCAAATGCACGAAGGAGGGATTGCTGTCCGGGGTTTTTATAGGGATTTTCGTATCCTGAGGCAAAACTCAGAGCAGTCACTGTCCAACAAAGAATCTAGATGTGCAGTTGAATAGATTTCCCGGATCAGTCGAGCTGAGGTCTTCGTGTTGTTTTTGACATTTTTGATCCCTCCCATTTTAGGAGTTGTTCTGGGGTGAGTCCCTCTCCCTTCCAAGGCCACCTTTCGGCCGACTTTAAACCGCCACAGATCTAACAGTTAGACAAACCTAATTCCGTTGCTATTTCCTGCATTAGGTCAATAAAGAGATTTTGGTTGGGGGCTGGTAATCCCCAATCACTGTACTGTTTTTCTAATTGTTCATAGTGTTCACTAAGAGATTTAAGTCTCTCTTGTTCTACTCTCTTTTTCCTGATTTCTACTTCTCGCCTTTTTAACTCTTGGGTCAGTTGTTTTATTTTATTTTCAGGGTCCATCCCTTCTTCAACTTTTGAAAAGCAGAATATTTGGTCGAATTGTAAACAAATTCGGTCATCATCACCTCTTAATAAATCAAGAATTATTGGTTCATTGTTAAAGGATGTTTTTTCTTCATGTTTTAGATTTTTACCTTCCCAGTACAATTATCCCCCCATAGTACACATTTTTAAGTTTGCTTTATTATAACACAAAGGGTTGACCTTATAATATGCCAGAAAGGTGGACTGTCTTTTTCCTCCTATCCAGACAGTTTTGTTACATTGGCTACAGGTTGGAATCAGAGGAAGCATTCCAACTTCTCTCTTATATATGAAGTAGGAAGCTTTGGTCCTTCCTCCTATAGGAGTTTTTGACTGCCTGTCCTTAAGACCTGCCCCTGAGTGGTAACACCAGACCTCCCCCTTCAATTCACAGAGACCATACCGAGTACCGTTAGACAAACAGAACCCTTTTTGTTGTCCCGGAGGACAGTCAATTATTTGTCTGGTATTTGTGGCAGTCAGGCACTGCTCACACTTCCCCAGGGGACGCTCCCCCGGAGTTACCTTGGGAATTCTTCCCTTAGCCAAGCACACGGCTAGACTCAGGACAATCAGGATTCCCCACCGGCGTATCCCTCTGCCTCGCCCTTCGCCCGTACAGAAATATACGGCGGGGATTACCATCTTCTCGGCAGCAAGGATATTCTTCAGGGGCCCTTGTAGTCCTAATGGCGTACCTTCTCTTGAAAGTAGCCCACCGAGACAATTTAATTGTATCTGTCCTACACGGTACTTTGACTGTCTTTCAGCACTCGATCGCTAGTGCTTCTGCTTTGGCATCTAATTTTCCTTTTATCCCCTTTTGGTAAATCAGGTACCACTCAGGAGAGTCAAGTTCTAAAAACCCTGCCCAGGTGGCAAGTGTTAAGAGACGGCCAGTCTCCTCCTGTTCTTTGATCAGACAACCGGTACACAATCCCTTGGGCCTGTACCCTCCCTAACAGTGGGTTACCCAAATTTGTTTACAATAAGCACACTCAAAATGTATAAAAGGAAAACAATCACAATCTGGGTTGATGCAACTTATCTGGTCGTCACTGGTCATTTGTGGTGACGCTGAAGCTTAATTTTCAGCTCTCCTGGAGGGGTGGTGACTTTCCACTCGGAGGTGTTGCAATCCTTTACTTTTTTCACTCAAGATGAATGTGTCCAGCCTCTTTCTGCAGTCCGAACAGATGTGTCAGTGGTGAGGAGAACGAGGAACGGTCCTTCCCAGTGTGGGGTGAGGGGAAGCTCCTTCCAAGCTTTGATGAGGACTTTATCCCCAGGCTGTATCCGGTGTGTCGCAAATCCCAGAGTGGCACTTTGGGGAATAAGCCCTTGCTTTCTCAGGTCCTGTAAATTTTTGTTGATAGCAATGAGATATGGTTGTATTTGCACATCCTCCACTTGGGAGTGCCCCACCGGCATTCCATGTTTGTCTGGCATCCCATATAACATTTCAAAAGGGGACAGACCTGTCTCAGAGTGAGGCATAGTTCTTATATTCAGCAGAGCAAGGGGAAGACATTTAATCCACGACATTTTTGTTTCTAGCATGAGTTTAGACAATTGGCATTTAAGTGTTTGGTTCATCCTTTCCACCCATCCTGAGCTCTGAGGATGCCAAGGGGTGTGGTATTGCCATCTAATACCCAGAGCTTCTGAAATTTGTTTAATAATTTTTGAAGTGAAATGGGTTCCTTGATCTGAATCGATACAACCTACTATCCCATACCTAGGAATGATTTCTTCTAATAAAATTTTAGACACCGTTTGGGCTGTGGCCCTTGCTCTGGGAAAGGCTTCCACCTAGTGTGTTAGTTTATCAACTATTACCAATAAAAATTTATATCTACCAATTTTTGGTAATTCGGTGAAATCCACTTGGATCCTTTCAAATGGTCTGTATGAGAGAGCATGACCTCCCCAAGCAGTTTGTTTAGACTTGGATCAATTCACCTTTTGGCAAACCACACACCCTTGTACTTCTTGTTTACCAAGTTCAAAGATCCCCTTGCACCCGAAAAATTTCAGGAACTGTTCAGCTAGTGCCCGAGTTCCCCAATGGCTCTGCTTGTGTAACCTTTGCAATATCTTCCTTGCCGTTCCTCTTGGAATTAATTCCCTCCCATCCGGTAACCACCATTTTCCCCGTTCCAGGACTCCCCCTATCTTCTTGAATTCCCCAGTCTCTTTCTCTGAAGGGAGCACGGGGATTTCAGGCGATTCCTCCGGGGTTACTCTGGGAATGCTTACGGTGAGCAGAGCTGCTCGTTTTGCCTCTTTATCAGCTAGGTTGTTACCTCGAGTTTGAAACTGCAACCCCGTCTGGTGTCCTTTTACATGGACAACTGATATTTCTTCCGGTTCTCGGACAGCCTCTAGAATCTGTCGGATCATTTCCCCATGGATTAGGCCTTTTCCCTTAGTATTTATCAATCCTCTTTCTTCCCAAATCTTTCCAAAAGTGTGTACTACCCCGAAGGCATGCCGTGAGTCTGTGTAGATGGTCCCCCTTTTTCCTTTCAGTCCCCGGAGGGCGCTCAGGAGAGCATAGAGCTCGCAAGCTTGTGCGGACCAGCTTGCTTTCCAAGGGACCCGATTCTACAATTTCTCCTGATGTACCATTTATTATTGCATATCCCAACTTTCTCTTTCCCTCAACAACTTTCGAAGATCCATCTATAAACCACTTCTCTCCCCCTTCTAACTCTTGATCTTCTAAATCTGGTCTTACTTTAGTCTGCAGCTCCACAGTCTCAGTACAATCGTGTAACAATTTTTCTGGAGGTTCACCGAACAGGAACTGAGCAGGATTTTGTGCAGAAGTGGTTTTTAATTCTAAACCAGGTGAGCTGATTAAAATGGCTTCATATTTCAGAAGCCTGGAATCAGTCAGCCACTTCTCTGCTTTTTGCTGCAAGATGTTTCTCACATCGTGGGGAGTGTAAACTACCAAGGGAGCTCCAAAAGTTACTTTCTTAGCTTCTCCCACTAACAGAGCCACTGCCACAATCGCCTGTAAACACGTAGGCCAACCCTGACTAACAGGATCTAAGATCTTTGAGAGGAACCCTATAGGCTTCTTTTTTTCTGCCCATTCCTGGGTCAGGACTCCCTGTGCTGTTTGTCCACTCACATCTACGAACAACTGAAATTCTTTATTTGTATTTGGTAGAGTTAGTACGGGGGCAGTTATAAGAGTATTTTTCAATTTCTGGAAATTAGACTCCTCCTGTTCAGTCCACTTCAGCCTGTCAGTGTTCAACCTTTCATACAAAAACTTCACTTTCTCACTGAAACCCTCAATCCACTGCCTGCAATATCCCAAGAGCCCTAAAACTTGTCTAATTTGTCTTTTTGTTCTCGGTGCAGGCAACGCAAGGATGCCTGCCAGTCTCTCAGGGTCCAATTTCTTTTTCCCTTGAGATATCCAATGTCCTAGGTATTTTATTTCAGGCTCTGTGAATTGCAGCTTGGATTTTGAGACCTTTCAACCCTTTCTTTCCTAAAAAGTTCAACAAGGCAATTGTGCTTTTCCTCACACTTTCCTCAGTCGCTCCAGCTATCAACAAATCATCTACATACTGCAAAAGCTTTGTCCCGCTCTCAGGAATAAATTGGGTTAGCAATTGTTCTAAAGCCTGCCCAAAAAGGTTCGGAGACTCCACGAACCCCTGGGGGAGGACCGTCCACCTTAGCTGCTGCTTCCAGTTTATATCTGGGTCCACCCACTGAAATGCAAAATAATTTCTACTCCTTTCATCCAGAGGGCAAGTCCAAAAAGCATCTTTCAAATCAATCACACTGTACCACACATCTTCCGGTGAGAGTCTATTTAGCAAGGTATAGGGGTTGGCCACCACCGGGAACCTGGTTCGGGTCCTGGCGTTCACAGCTCTTAGGTCTTGGACCAATCGGAAACTGCCGTCCGTCTTCCTTACAGCCAGGATGGGGGTGTTATGTTGAGACATGCAGGGTTCTAAAGTACCCCCTTTTAGGAGATCATCAATTACTTGTTTCAACCCCCTTCTTCCCTCCATCGGGATGGGATATTGTTTAACCCTTATAGGGTCCTCAGGGTCCTCGATTTCTATTTTGATAGGTTTGATATCTAGCTTTCCTACCTCTCCTTTTGAGTGCCATACTTCAGGGCTAATTTCTTCCTCATCCTTGGGAGTCAGCTTAAATATTTTCACTACCAATTCAGAATCTTTAACAACGATATTAATTCCTAAAACAACAATCATGTCTCTCCCCAACAAATTATAATCTGCTTCTTCCACTAGTAACAAATTCCCTAAGCAAATTTTATTTTCAGATTCTATTTCTACATCTTTTATTACGGACACTTTGAAGGGGTCCCCCTTTGCACTGATTACAAAAACTTTTTCTCTGCTAGCAACACATCCATACGGCAGTTTCTGCAGGGTACTTCTCTCCGCCCCAGTATCCACCAGAAAACTTACCTCCTGTCCCTGGGGGCCCACTTTTAATTTTATCAAGGGCTCTTTGGATGTTCTGGTCCCCACATTGAAGAGACCCTGACACCCCTAATCCTCTTGAAAAATTTTTTCGTCTTTTATTCTTTGCCTACAGTCCCGTCGAATGTGTCCTACCTTTTTACAGTAGTAGCATTCAGGGAGTTCTTTCCGTGGAGTCAGGGCTGCCCTGTGAGGACCTCCAGGTTTTCTAGGCAACGTTTTAAACTTACCCTGTGCTTGCTCCTGTTTCTGGACCTCTTTTACTGCAGCTACTAAAACCTTAGCTTGCAATCTCTGCTTCTCATCCTCTCTCCTCATGTATACTTTTTGAGCTTCCCTTAGGAGCTCCTGGAGGCTTTTATCTTGTCACCCCTCAATCTTTTCTAATTTTCTTCTAATGTCCTCCCAGGATTTAGCAACAAATTGTGTTTTTAACAGAACCTCCCCCTCAGGAGAGTTCGGGTCAGTTCCAGAGTAGATCTGAAAACTTCGCCATAATCTCTTGATCCATTCCGTGGGTGATTCCTCTTTCCCTTGACACTCTCCGAATACTTTGCTAATATTCTGGCCCCTAGGAACCGTTTCTCTTATTCCTTGAATAATTATGCTCCTCAAATCTATCATGTTCCGTCTGCCCTCCTGCATCTGGGCATTCCAGCTCGGGCTTACACTAGGCCATTTCTGGTTGCCTGGTGTCCCCTGTGGATTGCATCTGTCCCAGTCCCTGATACCAGCTTGTTTAATCATTTCTCTTTCTTCCTGATCAAACAATGATCTTAGGATTGCCATAAGATAGTCAAAGGTATAAATGCTACTCCCTAGAAATTCATCTAACCTCTCAGCCACACCAAAAGGATCATCCAACAATCGCCCCATCTCTTTCTTAAACGCTCTTACGTCTCCGGAGTTGAGGGGTACATTCACAAATCCAATCATTCCCGGAGCTGTCGGTACTTCTCTGAGAGGGAACAACCGGTGCTCATCCTCACTCTCTCCCCACTCCTCGCCCACCATTCTCGCTCTCAAACGGGTTCTACTCGCGGGAGGGGAACTGGGGATTGTGGGTGGTCTCCCCTTTATCAATTGTGGGAACTCCACCGCCACCCGGTTAACGGGAGGGATCCCTTCCGTGATATGGGAAGGTCCCGGCTGTGGCGGCCTGTCCTGGGGTGACTTTATGATACTGGTATCACCAGTCGTCTAGTTTATGTTATATATTAAGTTCTGCACCTTTAAAAGTGACTCTGAGAGCAAGAGGAGGGAAGAAGAAGGGCGCAGTTTGTGTTAAAAAAAACCATCACTCCCACACATCCCGCGCCTGGACTGTGGTGACTGCAGCACAGACAGACAGCGGGACAGAGCTTCTCTCTGGCTTTTAGTTAGTTTTAGCTAGCTGAAGCAGAAGAGTTCCCTGGACCTTTGTTTTTTTTCCTTTTTTCTTAGATCTGTGCAAGCCTGCTCTGGACTGAACACCCAGCCAAACCCCGGGAGCTCACGCCTGTGGCCCACTGGGGCCTGGGCCTTGGCACTTTCCAGCGCCGGAGGGACTGATAAGAACCTGAGCGAGCCGAGCTACACCACATGAAAAGGACTTTTCTTCCCAGACTTGCCATTCCATCGAACAGCAAGAAGTTTTATTATTTAATATTATTCAATTTTCTGTTAAATAAACAGCTTTTTCCACTTCTCTCTGAGGAATTTTCTCTGGGGAACTCCCCATTTGACGTTTTCCTTCCTAATTTGCCCTAAACTAAGACAAATAAGTTTTGGCGCCCAACGTGGGGCAAGAGAAAGTGGAAAAACCTGTACTGATTGTTGGTTGTATTTTTGGTTGTATTTATTCTATATTAAGATAAAGCAGTCAGTAGCCATGTTGTTTAGATACATAATATCTCTCGGGGTAAGAGCCTTCATGCAGATCTGGTCCCTAGAATTTTTTTGAAGTTTTGATACTTGTCTTTTCCCTCTTTCACAGTAGAGGGGCACGGATTAGAATGGTTATTGTGCTGGGCTTGGTGATAATTATTTATAGGAAGTTTATAGAACTACTGAAATTTCTGTCAGGTATGTTTAGCTTATGGTTTCTTCGCCCGACCCTGCCTCCCAGTCCCAGTAGCACATTTTGGGAGTTTATTGGTAATTGTACCCAGTTTGTTAGAGGAAGAGCAGGGGATGAGGCTTTTCAGCCTTTTCTTTCCTTCTTCTCCTTTAAATCTGTTATGTCCCTCTTTGAGAATATCCAGTTTCCCCTGAGTGTTAAAGATATCACATTCCTGGTCACTTTCCTGGTAGTTCAGTTGTTAAGCTTCCTCTATATGGTCTGCAACTTCTCTAGAGTGAGGACTGAGATATCCAGAAAAGCCAATGAGACACCTGCTCCAGAAGTAGACTCAAATGTGAGAAATCCTGAGTAGAACAGAGAATGGGAGAGAATTGGCCGAGCTCTAAAGGAATTTTCTGATCCCCCAGCCTGGGAATTTTCATGTGAACAAATTCAGAACCCAGATGAAGTAAAAAAATATCTGGAAGAGAATTGCTGTGATGATTCTAAGAAGAAAAATATCATTGCAATGAGCTGAGCCCTAGCATACGCTTATCGCACGGTGCTAGATACTGTAGGGCAGGCAGATAAATCAGCAGCTACCCCAGTCACTCAGGCTGCAGCCAAGCCAGCAGCCAAACCAGACAGTGAGCCTAAGCCAGCAGCCAAACCAGACAGTGAGCCAAACCAGTGTCTGTTGCTCCTACCACGAGAGGTATGAAATTCAAAACCAAAACCGATCGGCCAGTAGATGATGATAATGGTGATGTGGGGGAAAGACCCTCAAGACCAGCAATTGATCAAAAATCAAAAAGAACTGGTAAAACTTTCTCCCTGAAAGACCTTCGTGGCCTGAGAAAAGATTACACTCGACGACCTGATGAATCTATAATTAGTTGGTTAGTCCGTCTGTGGGATGCTGCAGGTGAGGTTACAGTTCTGGATGGCACTGAAGCAAAGCATCTGGGATCCCTGTCACACGATCCGGTTATCGACCAAGAGATGATGAGGGAGGCTGACCCTTATAGTCTCTGGGAACGGGTCCTAAGAAGTGTGGCACAAAGATATCTGTGTGCAGACGATCTCTATATACAACAAACTCGTTGGAAAACCATAGAACAAGGGATTCAGCGCTTGAGAGAAATGGCAATAGTAGAGATTGTCTTCGTGAGTAACTTAAGTACTAAAAATCCAGACTTAGTGCCATGTAGATCTGTGATGTGGCGAAAACTTGTTCGACTTGGGCCACAAGAATATGCTTCTGCTTTAGCAACAATGAAGCGGGATGACCGGGAGGAGACTGTGCTGGATATGGCGAAGAAACTTCGAGCATATGCAGATACCGTGCATGGCCCCATACAGACAAAAATTGCAGCTATAGAAACATGTATGCAAAACTTCCAAGACAAAATAGAAGAGAATTTCAAAAAACTCAGGAAGGACCTTCTTCCAGTCTCGGCAGTACAGACCAGGGGCCCTGGTACTCAACGCAAAAGTTCCCCAGATAGAGAAAAAAAGCTACGAGCTGAGCTGTGGTTTTTCCTACGTGACTGTGGAGAAAACATGAAAAGATGAGATAGAAAATCTACTGGTGCTCTGGCACAAAGGGTGCGTGAATTAGAAGACAACAAAACTCAGGGGGGATACTCCACCAAAAAGAAAGCCACTCCAGTAGCCTGTCAAACAACAGTCAAACTGACAAGTATGATGATGACATGTCTAATTCCCTTGAAAGAACCTCCAAGACATACACCCAAATTAAAAAAGATAACCAAGCTTAGAGGAGCCCTGCCTCTAGCCAGGTAGAGACTAAGGAAAACCATGTCTTTTAGACTGTGTAGATTCGTTAGCCTAGCACATCAAAACCACAAAAATATAAAACCTTAGTTGACACTAGTGCACAGTGCACGCTAATCCCATCAAGATATGTAAGAGCAGAATCTGTTTCTATTGCTGGTGTGACAGGGGGATCACAGAACTTTACTTTAGTAAAAGCTGTTGTGAACCTGACCAAAAATGAGTAGAAGAAACACCCCATTGTGACTGGCCCAGAGGCCCCATGCATTTTGGGCATAGACTACCTCTGGGTATTTTAAAGACCCAAAAGAGCTTAAGTGAGCATTTAAGATAGTAGCTGTAGAGACAGAGGGCATCAAGCAATTGAACACCTTGCCTGAACTGTCAAAAAACCCATCTGCAGTGAAACTCCTAAAAGTAGAAAAACAGCCAGTGCCAGTTGCCACCTCGACGGTGCACCGCCAACAATATAGAGAAACCTGAGATGCTGTGATCCCCATCCACAAGATGATCCGAGAGCTGGAGAGCCAAGGGGTGGTCAGCAAAACCCACTCACCCTTCAACAGCCCCATCTGGCCTGTGTGTAAATCTGAGGGAGAATGGAGATTGACTGTGGACTATCGTGCATTGAATGAAGTGACTCCACCGCTGAGCGCTGCCGTGCCGGACATGCTGGAGCTCCAGTACGAGCTGGAGTCCAAGGCAGCGAAGTGGTACGCCACTATTGACATTGCCAATGCATTTTTCTCCATTCCCCTGGCAGCAGAATGCAGGCCTCAGTTTGCCTTCACGTGGAGGGGAGTGCAGTACACCTGGAACCGACTGCCCCAAAGGTGGAAGCACAGCCCCACCATCTGCCATGGACCATGGATCCAGGCTGCCCTGGAAAAGGGTGAGGCTCCAGAACATCTGCAGTACATTAATGACATCATTGTTTGGGGAAAGACGGCTGCAGAGGTCTTTGAGAAAGGAGAGAAAATTATCCAGGTTCTCCTGAAAACCGGTTTTGCCATCAAGAAGAGCAAAGTTAAGGAACCAGCTCGTGAGATTCAGTTCCTGAGAGTAAAGTGGCAAGATGGATGGCGTCAGATTCCTACTGATGTCATCAACAAGATCACAGCAATGTCTCCACCAGCCAACAAGAAGGAAACGCAAGCTTTCCTAGGTGCCATAGGTTTTTGGAGGATGCACATTCCTGAGTACAGCCAGATTGTGAGCCCTCTTTACCTGGTCACCCACAAAAAGAACACTTTCCAGTGGGGCCCTGAACAACAACAAGCCTTTGCTCAGATCAAGCAGGAGATCGCCCATGCAGTAGCCCTTGGCCCAGTCAGAACAGGACCAGATGTGAAGAACGTGCTCTACTCTACAGCCGGGAGCCACGGTCTGTCCTGGAGCCTTTGGCAGAAAGTGCCTGGGGAGACTCGAAGCCGACCACTGAGATTCTGGAGCCGAAGCTACAGAGAGTCCGAAACCAACTACACTCCCACAGAGAAGGAAATCTTAGCTGCCTATGAAGGAGTTCAAGCCACCTCAGAAGTGATTGGCACAGAAGCACATCTCCTCCTGGCACCCCGACTACCGGTGCTGGGGTGGATGTTCAAAGCAAAGGTTCCCTCTCCCACCACGCCACCGACGCTACATGGAGCAAGTGGATCGCCCTCATCATGCAGCGGGCCTGTGTTGGAAACCCAAATCACCCTGAGATTTTGGGGATAATTACAAACTGGCCAGAAGGTGAAAACTTTGGTGTCACTGATGAAGAAGAGCAGAAACAAGTGACACAAGCTGAAGAAGCTCCACCGTACAATCAACTGCCAGCAGAAGAAACACGCTATTCTCTGTTCACTGATGGTTCCTGTCGCATCGTATGGATGAACCGGAAGTGGAAAGCAGCCGTATGGAGCCCCACATGACAGGTCGCAGAGGCCACTGAAAAAAGTAGATCAAGCCAACTTGCTGAACTCAAAGCTGTTCAACTGGCCCTGGACATTGCTGAAAGAGAGAAGTGGCCAAAACTCTGCCTCTGCACTGATTCATGGATGGTAGCCAATGCTCTGTGGGGATGGCTAAAAAAATAGAAAAGAGCCGACTGGCAAGGCAGAAGAAAGCCAATCTGAGCTGCTGATGAGTGGAAAGACATCGCCACCAGGGTAGAGAAACTGTCTGTGAGGGTCCGTCATGTAGATGCTCATGTCCCCAAAAGTAGAGCTAATAAAGAGCACCGAAACAATGAGCAGGTGGATCAGGCTGCAAAGATAAAAGTGTCAAAGATAGACTTAGATTGGCAACACAAGGGAGAGTTGTTCCTAGCTCGATGGGCCCATGATGCCTCAGGCCATCAGAGTAGAGATGCCACCTATAAGTAGGCACGAAACCGAAGAGTAGATCTACCCATAAACAGTATTTCCCAAGTTATCCATGACTGTGAGACGTGTGCCACGATCAAGCAAGCCAAGTGGTTGAAGCCGCTATAGTACGGTGGGCGTTGTTCCAAATATAAGTATAGAGAAGCCTGGCAGATTGACTACATCACACTACCCCAAACCCGCAAAAAAAACCGCTATGTGCTCACAAAGGTAGAAGCCACCACTAGACGGTTGAAAACCTACCCTGTGCCTCATGCTACAGCCCGTAACACCATCCTAAGACTTGAAAAGCAGGTCCTTTGGAGGCATGGTACCCCTGAGAAGATTGAGTCAGACAATGAGACTCATTTCAAGAATAACCTTATAAACACCTGGGCTAGGGAACATGGCATTGAGTGGGTGTACCATATGCCCTACCATGCACCTGCTACTGGAAAAGTGAAGAAGTACAATAGACTGTTAAAGACTACCTTAAAAGCGTTAAGTAGAAGTTCTTTCAAAAATTGAGAGCAGCATCTAACAAAAGCCACCTAGATAGTTAACACCCGAAATTCCACCAACCGAGCAGGCCCAGCCCAATCAGAGCCCCTGCATAAAGTAGACGAAGACAAAGTCCCAGCAGTACATCTCAGAAGTCTGTTAAGAAAGACAGTTTAGATCAATTCTACCTCGAGCACAGACAAACCCATTTGTGGAGTTGTTTTTGCTCAGAGACCGAGTTACACATAGTGAATAATGCAAAAAGATAAAACAACACAATGTGTACCTCAGAGAGATCTGATAGTTGTGTGAAGATCATGAATAAATGCCCTTGTCTGTATATAATGTATGTGTTGTAAAGTTAAAATATATATATATATATATTAATTTTGATAATAAGTTGACGATATGAAGATAAGGGGTGGAATGTCCTGGGGTAACTTTATGACACTGGTATCCCCAATCGTCTGGTTTATGTTATATATTAAGTTCTGCACCTTTAAGACTGTCTTTGAGAGCAAGAGAGAGGGAAGAAGGATCGTGCAGTTTGTATTAAAGAAAAACATCACTCCCACACATCCCGCGCCTGGACTGTGGTGTCGGCAGCAGGGACAGACAGCGGGACAGAACTTCTCTCTGGCTTTTAGTTAGTTTTAGCTAGCTGAGGCAGAGGAGTTCCCTCGACCTTTGTTTTTTTTTCCAATTTTCTTAGATCTGTGCAAGCCTGCTCTGGACTGAACACCCAGTCAAACCCCGGGAGCTCACGCCTGTGGCCCACCGGGGCCTGGGCCTTGGCACTTTCCAGTGCCGGAGGGCCTGATAAGAACCTGAGCGAGCCGAGCTACACCACATGAAAAGGACTTTTCTTCCTAGATTTGCCATCCCATCGAACAAGAAGAGGTTTTATTATTTAATATTAGTCAATTTCTGTTATATAAACAGCTTTTTCCACTTCTCTCCAAAGAATTTTTTTTTTTTTTCCTTTTCCCAGATCAATTGGTGGGGAAGAGCATTTCCCTGGAAAAATCCCGATTTAGAGTTTTCCTCCCTAATTTGCCCTAAACTAGGACACTGGGAAGTGCAGAGCTGCGGCCAGCCCCGCTCCCCTCCCGTGGCCTTGGCTGGCCTGGGGGGAAGGAGGCTGAAGCGGAGCCCTGGCACCTCTTGAAAAGGCGGAAAGCAAAGAGAGCAAGAAATTGCCGGCCTTAGGTCTTCAAGTGGTGTTCCCAGGTTGATGTCACTTTTCAATGGTCCACACTGCTGTCAGTTCTCAGCAAGGGCCACTTGTTGGCCAGGAGAAAAACTTTGTGGCATTTTGAGGAGATTTGGGGAATTTTGAGGGATTTTTGTTGAAGTTTATAGGATCTTGAGGAGATTGAAATAATTTTGTGGGATTTTTGTTAATTTTTGTGGGATTTTTGTGGAATCTGTAAAATATTTCTGGAATTTTATGGGATATTGAGAAGATTTCAATAATTTGGTGGGATTTTTGTGGAATTTGTGGGATTTTTCTGGAATTTTGAGGGATTTTTCTGTAATTTTTGGAAATTTGTGGGGATTTTGTGGGATGTTACTGGAATTTGGTAGGATTTTGAGATTATTTAAAGAATTTTGTGGTATTTTTCTGGAATTTTGTGGATTTTTCTGGTATTCTGTGCGATTTTGAGGAGACTTGAAGAATTTGGAAGGATTTTTCTTAGATTTTGAGATTTGTGGAGATTTTGTGGGATGTTTCTTAAATTTGACGGGGTTTTGAAAAAATTTAGTGAATTTTGTGGGATTTCTCTGGAATTTTTTGGCGTTTTTCAAGAATTCTGAGGGTTTCAGAATAGACCTGAAGAATTTTGAGGAATTTTTCTTAGATTTTATGCAAATTTGTAGGGAATTTGTTGGATTTTTGTGGAATTTTGTAGGATATTGGAGATTTTGAGGGATTTTTTTTTATTCTTGTGGAAATTTGTGGTGATTGTTGGAGTCTGAGATACAGACTGTGTGCCCTTGTTTTTAATATTTAGTTCTAAGATTCAAGAAAACACTGAATTTCATATAAGATGAAATTCATGAGCATGTTTTCATGGTGATACATGAAAACAAATGCTAAAGTTAGATAAGAAAGTGTAAACGTGTAGATTAGAAAGTTTCTTATATCACTGGGTGAAAAAGTTAGTTTAGAGAACAGGAGACAAGATGGAGGATTTAGGGTGTTGTCTCTTGTCCTTCTTCTTTCTTCTTCATGTTCTTGTCCTAGAGGTTTTTGGGTAATAGTAAGTGATTGGATAGAAAATGCCACAGTGCATCACAGAGGTGATGGGTCATTGGGTCATTAAGAAAAATAATATACGTGTCTATAGATAATTGGGTGAAAATAGGTATAAAGATAAAAGAACTGCGTAGTTCGGGGCCATTTTGTGCATCAGACACGAAGTGAGCCACAAGGCCTTGTTTGTACCATCAGAAGAAAGAAATGTGCCAAATTACAAAGATTAACCTTGTAACCAGCCTGAAGAAACCTGTTAAATTTTGTAAGGACCTTTCAATAAACACGAGAAACAAGATTCTAACGAGCCCGGGAGTTTTCTTCGAATCATAAAGACTAAGATAAGTGGAACTCCCCACGAGGGAGGATCCCAGAGAATTCAGCCCAAAGGAGGCAGAGAGACTAGAGAAAAATTGTATAGACAAAGAATTGAGCCCAAAGGAGGCAAGGAAAAAGAAATTACAGTGGAGATTTTGTGGGATGTTACTGCAATTTTGTGGGATATAGAGGAGTTTTAGGGAAATTTGAGGTATTTTTCTTGAGTTTTGTGGAAATTGGTTGAGATTTTGTGGGATGTTTTTGGAATTTTGTGGGATTTTTCTGGAATTTTGTGGAATTTTGTGGAGATTTTGTGGGAGGTTTCTGGAATTTCGTAGGGTTTTGAAAACATTTTTCTGAAAACTTGTGGGACTATTGTGGAATTTTATGGGATTTTGAGGAGACGAAGTATTTTGTGGAATATTTCTTAGATTTTGTGGACATTTTTGGAGATTTTGTGGGGTGTTTCTGGAATTTGGTAGAGTTTTCAGAAGATTTGGGGAATTTTGTGGAAAGTTACTGATATTTTGTATGGCTTTTGAAGCATTTTGTGGGATTTTTTCTGGAATTTTGTGGAAATTGTTGGAGATTTTTTCGGATATTTTTGGAATTTTGTGGGATTTTTGTTGGGCTTTACTGAATTTCATTGGATCTTGAGAAAATTTCAAGAATTTTGTGGGATGTTTCTGGAATTTTATAGATTTTGTTTTGAATGTTGTAAAATTCCGTAAATTTTGTGAAATTTTGAGGAGTATTCAAGAATTGTGAGGGATTTTTCTTGAATTTTATGGAAATTTGTGGAGATTTTGTGGGATTTTTCTAGAATTTGGTAGGGTTTTGAGGAGACTTGAAGAATATTGAGGGATTTTTCTTGAAATTTCTGGCATACTAGAGAGCTTTTGTGTGGTTTCTGGAATTTTGAGGGACTTTTCTGGAATTTTGTGGGATTCTGCAGATAATTGTCGAATTATCAGGAATTTTTCTTAGATTTTGTGGGAATTTGTGGAGATTTTGTGTGATTTTTGTGGAATTTTGGGGGATATTGAGGAGATTTAGGGTTTTTGTGGAATTTTTGATAGATTTTGTGGACCTTGGTGGCGTTTTTCGGGATGTTTCTGGAATTTGGTAGAGTTTTCAGAAGATTTATGGAATTTTGTGGGATTTATCTGTAATTTTGGAAGGCTTATCAAGGATTTTGTGGGATTTAGAGGAGACTTGATGAATTTTGTGGGTTTTTTCTTAGATTGCGTAGACATTTGTAAAGATCCTGTGGGATGTTTCTGGAATTTGGTAGGGTTTTGTGAAGATCTAGGGAATTTTGCGGGATTTTTCTAAAATTTTGTGGGCCTTTTTAAGGACTTTGTGAGGTTTTGAGGAAACTTCAAGAATTTTTGAGGAATTTTTACTAGATTTTGTGGAAACTTGATGAGATTTTGTGTGATTTTTGTGGAATTTTGTGGGAATTTGTGGAGATCTAAGGATTTCGAGGGATTTTTCATGTATTTTGTGGACATTTGTAGAGATTTTGTGGGATGTTTCCGAAATTCACTTGGGATCTAAGCAGATTTAGGGAATTTTGTGGCATGTTCCTAGAATTTGGTATGATTTTAAGGTGATTTTGGGAAGTTTGTGGGATTTTCCTTGAATTTTATGGAAATTTATGGGGATTTTGTGGGATATTCCTGGAATTTGGTAGAATTTGAAGGAGATTTAGGGAATTTTGTGGGATTTTTCATATATTTTGTAGAAATTTGTTTAGATTTTGTGGGATGTTTCTGGAATTTGGTAGGGTTTTCAGAAAATTTAGGGAATTTTTAGGGATTTTTGTTAGATTTTTGTGGGATTTTGTGGGAATTGGTGGAGATGTTGTGGGACATTCCTGTGATTTGGTATGGTTTTGAAATGATTGAGGGAATTTTGTGGAACTTCTCTGGAAGTTTTTGGGGTTTTTGAGAATTTTGAGAGATTCTGAGGAGACATAAAGGGTTTTGCGTGATTTTTCATGTATTTTGTGGGAATTTGTGGAGATTTTGTGGGATGTTTCCAGAATTTGGTGTGGTTTTGAGGAGATTTAGGGAATTTTGCGGAATTTTTCTGGAATTTTATGGAAATGTGTGTAGATTTTGTTGGATGTTTCTTGAATTTTGAGGGACTTTTCTGGAATTTTGTGGGATTCTGCAGAGAATTGACAAATTATCAGGAATTTTTCTTAGATTTTGTGGAAATTTGTGCGGATTTTGTGGGATTTTTGTGGAATTTTGGGGGACGTTGATGAGATTTAGGGATTTTGAGGGATTTTTCTGGAATTTTGTGGGAATTTTTGTGGATTTTGTGGGATGTTTCAGGAATTTGGTCGGGTTTTGAGGAGATTTAGGGAATTTTGTGGGATTGTTCTGGAATTTTGTTAGATATTGAGGAGATTTTGTGGGTTGTTTGTGGAATTTGTTGGGTTTTGGAATGATTTAGGAAATTTTGTGGGATATTTCTGGAATTTGGTGGGGCTTTTCAAGGATTTTGTGGTATTTTGCAAAGATTTAGGGAATTTTGTGGTGTTTTTCTTGAATTTTGTGGGAAATTGTGGAGATTTTCTGGGGAGTTTCTGGAATTTGGTAGAGTTTTCAGAAGATGCAGGGAATTTTGTGTGTTTTTTGTGGGATTTTGTGGGAATCGGTGGAGATGTTGTGGGACATTCCTGTGAATTGGTATGGTTTTGAAATGATTGAGAGAATTTTGTGGGACTTCTCTGGAATTTTTTGGGTTTTTTTGAGAATTTTGAGGGATTCTGAGGAGACATAAAGGGTTTTGAGGAATTTTTTTTAGATTTTGTGGGAATTTGTGGAGATTCTGTGGGATTTTTCTGGAATTTTGTGTGTCTTTTGAAGGACTTAGTGTGGTTTTGAGGAGACTTGAAGAATTTTGTGGAATTTTTCTTAGATTTTGTGGAAAATTGTGGAGGTTTTGTGTGATTTTTGTGGAATTTTTTTGGATATTGCGGAGGTTTAGGGATTTTGCGTGATTTTTCATGTATTTTGTGGGAATTTGTGGAGATTTTGAAGGATGTTTCTGGAATTCAGTTGGGCTTTGAGAAGATTTGGGGAATTTTGTGGGATTGTTCTGGAATTTTGTTGGATATTGAGGAGATTTTGTGGGATGTTTCTGGAATTTTGAGGGACTTTTCTGGACTTTTGTGGAATTCTGCAGAGAATTGACAAATTATCAGGAATTTTTGTGGGATTTTGTGGAAATTTGTGAGGATTTTGTAGGATTTTTGTGGAAGTTTGGGGGATATTGATGAGATTTAGTGATTTTGAGGGATTTTCCTTGAATTTTGTGGAAATTTGTGGGGATTTTGTGGGATATTCCTGGAATTTGGTAGGGGTTTGAGGAGATTTAGGGAATTTTGTGGGATTTTTCTGGAATTTTGTGGGAATTAGTGGAGATCTTGTGGGATGTTTGTGGAATTTGTTAGAGTTTTCAGAGGATGTAGGGAATTTTTAGGGATTTTTGTGGAATTTTGTTGGATATTGCGGAGATTTGGGGATTTTGAGTGATTTTTCATGTATTTTGTGGGAATTTGCGGAGATTTTGTTGGATGTTTCAGGA
This sequence comes from Periparus ater, assembly GCA_032357785.1. Taxonomy (NCBI): domain Eukaryota; kingdom Metazoa; phylum Chordata; class Aves; order Passeriformes; family Paridae; genus Periparus; species Periparus ater. Next base: position 3,048,809 of record JANVCZ010000035.1, read on the forward strand.
ATTTGGTGGGGTTTTGAGGAGATTTAGGGAATTTTGTGGGATTGTTCTGGAATTTTGTTGGATATTGAGGAGATTTTGTGGGATGTTTGTGGAATTTGTTGGGTTTTGGAATGATTTAGGAAATTTTGTGGGATATTTCTGGAAATTGGTGGGGCTTTTCAAGGATTTTGTGGTATTTTGCAAAGATTTAGGGAATTTTGTGGTGTTTTTCTTGAATTTTGTGGGAAATTGTGGAGATTTTCTGGGGTGTTTCTGGAATTTGGTAGAGTTTTCAGAAGATGCAGGGAATTTTGTGTGTTTTTTGTGGGATTTTGTGGGAATCGGTGGAGATGTTGTGGGACATTCCTGTGAATTGGTATGGTTTTGAAATGATTGAGAGAATTTTGTGGGACTTCTCTGGAATTTTTTGGGGTTTTTTGAGAATTTTGAGGGATTCTGAGGAGACATAAAGGGTTTTGAGGATTTTTTTTTTAGATTTTGTGGGAATTTGTGGAGATTCTGTGGGATTTTTCTGGAATTTTATGTGTCTTTTGTAGGACTTAGTGTGGTTTTGAGGAGACTTGAAGAATTTTGTGGAATTTTTCTTAGATTTTGTGGAAAATTGTGGGGATTTTTTGGGATTTTTGTGGAAATTTGTGGGATATTGAGGAGATTTATGGAATTTTAAAGGATTTTTCTTGAATTTTGTAGGAATTTGTGGAGATTTTGTGGGATGTTTCTGGAATTCAGTTGGGCTTTGAGAAGATTTAGGGAATTTTGTGGAATACTTCTGGAACTTTGAGGGACTTTTCTGGAATTTTGTGGGATTCTGCAGCGAAATGACCAATTATCAGGAATTTTTCTTAGATTTTATGGAAATTTGTGAGAATTTTGTGGGATTTTTGTGGAAGTTTGGGGGATATGGATGAGATTTAGAGATTTTGAGGGATTTTCCTTGAATTTTGTGGAAATTTGTGGGGATTTTGTGGGATATTCCTGGAATTCAGTTGGGCTTTGAGAAGATTCAGGGAATTTTGTGGGATCTTTCAAGAATTTTGGGGATTTTTCTTTAATTGTTTGGGATTCTGAGGATACCTGAATAATTTTGAGGAAATTTTCTTAGATTTTGTGGAAACTTGTGGAGATTTTGTGAGATTTCACGTAGAATTTTGTTGGATATTGAGGAGATTTAGGGATTTTATGGGATTTTCTTGGGATTTTGTGGAAATCCAGGGAGATTTTGTGGGACATTCCTGTGATTTGGCATGGTTTTGAAATTATTTAGGGAATTTTGTGGGACTTCTCTGGAATTTTGTGGGGTTTTTCGAGAATTTAGTGGGATTCTGAGGAGACTTCAAGAATTTTGAGGAATTTTTCTTAGATTTTCTTAAAACTTGTGGAGATTTAGTGGGATTTTGTGGAATTTTAGGGGATATCAAGGAGATTTAGGGATTTTGAGGGATTCTTATGAATTTTGTGGAAATTTCTGGGGATTTTGTGGGATATACTTAAAATTTGGAAGGGTTTTACGGAGATTTAGGGAATTTTGTGGGATATTTCTTGGACGTTGTGGAGATTTGTGTAGATTTTTTGGAATGTTTCTGGAATTTGGTAGGGTTTTGAGAAGATTTAGGGAATTTTGTGGGATTTTTCAGGAATTTTTGGGATTTTTCTGGAAATCTGTGGGATTCTGAGGAGACCTGAATAATTTTGAGGAAATTTTCTTAGATTTTGTGGAAACTTGTGGAGATTTTGTGAGATTTCACGTAGAATTTTGTTGGATATTGAGGAGATTTAGGGATTTTATGGGATTTTCTTGGGATTTTGTGGAAATCCAGGGAGATTTTGTGGGACATTCCTGTGATTTGGCATGGTTTTGAAATTATTTAGGGAATTTTGTGGGACTTCTCTGGAATTTTGTGGGGTTTTTCGAGAATTTAGTGGGATTCTGAGGAGACTTCAAGAATTTTGAGGAATTTTTCTTAGATTTTCTTAAAACTTGTGGAGATTTAGTGGGATTTTGTGGAATTTTAGGGGATATCAAGGAGATTTAGGGATTTTGAGGGATTCTTATGAATTTTGTGGAAATTTCTGGGGATTTTGTGGGATATACTTAAAATTTGGAAGGGTTTTACGGAGATTTAGGGAATTTTGTGGGATATTTCTTGGACGTTGTGGAGATTTGTGTAGATTTTTTGGAATGTTTCTGGAATTTGGTAGGGTTTTGAGAAGATTTAGGGAATTTTGTGGGATTTTTCAGGAATTTTTGGGATTTTTCTGGAAATCTGTGGGATTCTGAGGAGACCTGAATAATTTTGAGGAATTTTTCTTAGATTTTGTGGAAACTTGTGGAGGTTTAGTGGGATTTTCCTGGAATTTGTTAGAGTATTTAAAAGATTTAGAAATATTTAAGGGGTTTTTCTGGAACTTTCTGGTTTTTTCTGGAATTTTGTGATATTCTGGGAAAATTTAACTAATTTTGAGGCATTTTTCTTGAGGTTTATGAAAATTGGTGGAAATTTTGTGGGATTTTTCTGGAATTTTGTGGGGGGTTTTAACGGATTTTCTTGGATTCTGAGGGGACTCGAAGGCCCGTCTCCCCTAGGAACACGCACGTCCTGCCCGCCCGAGTGGATCGGCCTGCGCTGCTACCACGGCCATGGGGCGACCATCTGGTCCCTGGGTGTGCTGCTGTTTGAGATGGTGTGTGGATACTTCGAGAAGGAGCGAGACATCGTGTTGGGGCAGCTCTTCTTCCCGCAGGAGGTCTCTCCAGGTTGGGATGCGGCCTGAAGAAGGCAGGCTTTGGCAGGAGGCACCGCGCAGCCCAGCCCGGCCCTCCCGCAGCTGCGCGGGACGTCCATGTGCCCTCAAGGGCCGGCTGCAGCAGGTGGCCCGTGGCAGGCTGGGAGTGGCACGCTTGGCTGAAGGAGGGGACGCTTGTCCTGCCGTGCCGCTCTCCCGCCAAGGGCAGCTCCGAGCACACGCAGCGTGGCCCGGCTTCTGCAGGCGCCGGGAGCAGCTGGGCAGGAGCCTTCTGCAAGTGAGCGCCGCTTTCTGCCTTCTCTCCCCAGAGTGCCAACATCTGATCTGCTGCTGTTTGTCCAAGCACCCCATGGCTCGGCCAGTGCTGGAGCAGATCTTCTACCACCCTTGGGTGTTGGGCGGCCATTTCTGATGCCTTGCCGCAACCTCTGCAGCACCCAGTTCCCTTGTCCTACGCTGGACCAAGGGCCCAGGAAATAAAAGAACCCGAAACCCACTGCGGGCCGGCAAGTCTGGTCCTTGTTAGCAACTTCAGCTAAGGGAACCTCTTGGCAAAAGGGGTCAGAAAAAAAAATCAGAGCATTCCCTTTAGCCTTTGTCAAGCTTTTGATGCCTTTCTTTCAGGTTATCCCTCAAAATCAGAGAGGGGTAGAGCCTGCACAAGTCCCCCCAAATCGGTGGGAGGCAGAGACTACTCCCAGGGCCCTCAAAACTAGAGAAGGATGGAGACAATCCCTGGGCCCACAACACTGAAGGGAGATAAATACCTGGACCCCCAAAATAAGAGATGGATGGACTCCACAGTGGCCCCCAAGTCAGAGGGGAAAGGGGAGACTGCCAGCTCCCCTAAAGAGAAGGGGAATTGTGCCTGTGCCAGCCCCGCAAATTGCAAGGGGACAGAGAACACCCCTGGCCTGGCAAAGGGCAAAGACCGGCCGGGGGGCTGCCAGGATGGTGACAACACTGGCACCCCCCAAATCAGAGAGGGACAAAGAGCCCGCACAGGCTTCCCAGGAGAAGAAAGGGGGCAGCAAATATCCCCTGTCCCCCTAAGTTGGAGGGGCACAGACACAACGCCCACTCCCCCCATAGTGGAGGGGGTCAGACACAAAAGGCCCCACAAAAAGAGCATGGAAAACCAAGAGCACTGCTGGCCCCACAAAGGAAAGGAGGGTGGAGAAACTCCCCATCTGTCTTTGTTTTGGAAGACAGGTGTCTGCTAGGGAGGGCAGGGGCCTCCCTTGGAGTGAAAATGTAGACCCCCTCCCTCTGAATCATTATAATTTGTAACTCAAGGGGCTCTCAGGCAGAGATCTGGGGTTAGGAATAACAGTTCTTTCCTAGTGTGTATAACGAGGCACACAAACAACAATAACTACAGCGTGAACAACAAAACAGAACCAGGGACCCCGTGACAGCCTTCTCGGCCGGGACGGGAAAGGATGGAGGAGAGGCTTTGCTTCACAAACCCCCTTGGGTAGGCAGTCAGTGCCGGTGCTCCTGCAGGGCTCTGAGGAACACTCATCTGGAACAGCAGGGATGAGCTGAGATCCCGGGCCGGTGGCTGACGTGGATCAGCAGCTCCGTGTCGGTGCCTGGCACTGCCACACGTCCTGGCAGGACAGGGGGTGTGAGGCCACCAATGAAGAGGGAAGAAGGAGAACAAGAAGCAATAGCTCCGTCTGGGTGATGGCAAATTCCCTTCTCCCTACCACAACAGCTGCCAGCAAAGTGTCCTTCTCTGAAGCTGAAGAAGCCGCCAAACTGTGCCCACCTTCTCCTTTTCCTGATCCCTTCCCCCCTGGGCCCAGTCGAAATCCTTGTGTTTCTCAAGTACCACCCACAGTCAGGTTTTCCCCCAACAAATGGGTAAAAATTCCACAGGTGAGCCAGAACTAAAAGAAGGACACCTAACCCCCAACAGCTTCTCATCTCCATCTCTTTGCACTCCAAAAGCCAGGAGGGATCGATCTGTCACCTCAAAACCACTCAATCCCACTGAAAACAGCTCCGTTTTACCCCAAAAGAGATCAATCCCAACACAAAAGGGCTTGTTCCTCTTCAGAAAATCTCAATCCCATACCAAAATTACTCAGTTCCACCGCTGCCAGGTGAGATGGAGGTGGAAGGTGTTCTGGTTTAGGGCAAATTTGGAAGAAAACCTGTGAATGGGGTCCCTGTAAAAAGCAAATTAAAGTTGCCCCTCCCCCAAATAATTCAGGAAAAACATTTTCTTGGAGAAAAGAGGAAAAAACCAGTTTACATAATAATCAAAGTATCTACGAGCATGAGCAAGATGAATAATATTAAAGAATAAATCGTCTGGCTGTTTGAAGAGATGGCAAAGCCAGAAAAGTCCTTTCCATGGGGTGTAGCTCAGCTCGCTCAGTCTCTTATCAGTTCCTCCAGCGATGGAAGGGGCCCAGGCCCAGGCCCCCCTGGGCCACAGCCGTGAGCTCCCGGGGTTTGTCTGGGTTCTCAGTCCAGAGCAGCTTTGAACAGATCCAAGGAAAAAGGCAAAAAACAATCTGGGGAACTCCTGTGCCTCACCTAGCTAAAAACCAACTAAACTAAACTAAAAACTAACGAAAAAGGAAACTGAACTAAAGTGCCTAGAAGCAAAGGAGAGCTCTGTCCCACTGTCTGTCCCTGCTGCAGACAACACAGGCTGGGGAAGTGTGCGGGGCAGTGAGTGCCATTTCTGCAAACAAACTGCAGCTTCTTCTTCCCCCCCTTGGCTCTCAGAGCCAGTCTTGAAGGTGCAGAACTTAATAGGCAGCAGAAAGAGAACAGACGCCTGGGGATCCAAGGATCATAAAGTCACCCCAGGCCAAAAGGAGGTTGGGAGAATTGGGATCCACATTTGGAGCGGTGGGATGGGGATTGTGTGGGGCTGGCTGGCTGGGCTGTATTGGATAGGAAATCAAATTTTGAGAGTTCCTGATTTGTGTCCCATTCATTTTCAGTCAGGTGCAGCTCTGTTTGCAGAGTGTCGCTGTGGTGCTCGAGATGGACAAAAGACGCAGGAAGGTTGGTGCGGCAAGAGGAACCTTTATTGTTCACAAGCTGCTTTTCCATGGTTGACTGTGGGGGCTGGGGAACCACCTGATTCAGATATCCTGGCTCTCCCTTGGAGGCAAGATACTTTTTTCTAAGAGAGGGAAAAGTATCACTCCCAGCAATCTTTGAGTTAGTTATGTTAAACTGTTACACTCCATTGCTGTTCTCCCCTGCCATCCCACCCCCATACCTGTATCCCAGTTTCCCCCAGCCCCTCTCCTCCCCAATATATAGCCCAGTTTATCCCCTGTTCCAGAGAGCTGCTGTCACTGGCTCCCTTCGCCGAGGGCCCGGCTGTAATAAAGGCCAGTTCTCTGCGGAACGCCACACAGCGCTCTGCTCTCTCCCTCCGTGTCGCCTGCACGCTGCCGCTGAGCTGAGCTGAGCTGAAATCACTCGCCGGGCAGAGGACGTGTCTGTGCCCCGGGCAGCCCAACCGCGGACCGCTTTTCCGGGAGTCGTGGCACCCCTGCCAACTCCACCGCTGCCGCAACCTATGAGAAAGCACAGCTGGGTTCTGCTCAGGGCATTTCAATCTACCTGGGCTATTTGGGACTTGCCCTTGCAAAGGTAGCATCTCAGGAAAAGTCCAAGTTTCTCTTCATGGACTCCCAGCATGTGTTGCCTTGGAAGGGACCTTAAAGCTCCTCTTGTTCCAACTCTCAGCACACTCACGACACCTTCCCCTAGACCAGCTTGCTCCAAGCCCCATCCAACCTGGCCTTCAACCCTTCCAAGGGTCAGACAATCACAGCTTCTCTTAAGCCTCGTCTATCATTCCCACATCGAAAATCATACCAAACTTAGCAGCCTAAGAGATAGATTTCTATCACATATCTCCATTTTTCTAGGGAAGAAATATGACAAGGCTTGTTTGCATCTGACTTTGCAAAATCAACACGAGCTCTTCAGAAAGGGCTGCTGCCCGCCCACTTTTCTTATTTTTGTCCATTTGGTGGAACATTTGCATTCTGTTGTTGTTTGGAGCAGTATTTTAATGTATCTGGCTGAGGCTGCTTCATATAGTCCAGAGAGATACCAGGCTGTGAGGGGTGGAAATATGAGCTCTTACACAGCCAGTACTTCTCTTGTTGGGAGTCTTCAATCCCACCTCTCTGCTAGGATGAAATAGGTGCTACTCCTCCCATTTCTAAAGTATTGTGCATCAAGCTGACACTATTTGAAGACTTCAAAATAAAAAAGCCAACTGAAACAAACCTCGGCTCGTTTCCATTTCCTCTGATCCACAGTTTAGGACAGAAGACAGGAGAGAAAGATTGTTTTGGCAACGTTTTCAGGACTCTAAAAAGACTATCAAAACCGCTCTGCCACACTCTCAGCTCTTGCAGCCCCAAAAAGCACTGGCTGGCTTTGCCCACAGACTCACAATTGTGGTGGCATTTCTAGCACACCACAGGACAGCGATGTTTTTCCTTTTCTCCTGGAAATACCTAAAGCACTTCTGGGTAGCAAGGCAAACATGAGCCTCTTTTAGTGGCCCTTGAAATTGGACATGTGAAATGAGGTACACAAAGCCACGGGCCAGCTGAACCTGGGATCTCTGAATGGCTCTTCACATTCTTCCCAGGAAGATGAATGGCAATCACTATTTTGGCAGGGAAGCCGCATCAGCTGGCAATTTGGTGTAGAAAATGTGCTTTCTGCTCCTCTCACAGCCAAAACTCCTACCCATTTCTTGGAAGTCCTTCTTAGATGAGGACCATGTTCAAGTGAGTGGCAGTGAAGCCAAATGGCAATCCAGGAATCAATTGTCCTGTACACAATCTCCTCCATCCACGTGGAAGGTTACTCAGGGGCACACAGGAGGAAGGAAGGAAGAAAGCCAAATGCATCATTGGACATAAAGTCAGACGTGTTGAGGGATGAAGAAATCTTGCAGAGATATGGAAAGCTGCCCTGAAAAGCCAGTTCAGGGAGAGCCTGAGCTCTTTTGTGCTTCTAGGCCTGAAGATGCTCAGGATCTTTCCCAGATGCTCAGCAGGCTGGAGGATTGTGCCTGAATCTGGCTCTGGAAATGCCAGTGGCTCAAGTGAGAGCTGTGGCCATGATTTCCATTGCATGGAGAGGGGCCACAGTCCTGCTAGAGTCTTTCAGCAGAGCAAAGAGCAGCCTGGAGGGTGGGCAGTGCTGCATCTGTACCACTGCATGCTCATCCTTCACCGTAATGCAGAGCTGCCCCCAAAGCTGCCATGGATCACTTTTTAGATTTCTCCTGTTGGCTATATTTTGGAGAAGTTGTTCTAGGTGGCTTTGGATGGAGATCCTGTAGGAAGCAGCCATTCGCCTGCTGGGATATCCTTACAACTAATCCTAACTTCTCATTGCCTTTGGTTTTATTTGGGATTTTTTATCCATTTGTTTGTTTGGTTCGTTTAGGTTTGTTTGTTTGCATTTTTGTCTGTTTTGCTTTGAGATTTTTTGCTTTTTTATAAATGACTGGTGAAGTTGGCACAGCCAAACTCCAGAAAACGTAAACCAGGCTTTCCAGACTTTCCAGAAATGACTTTTGGCTGGCTTTAGCTGCATTCCCCAGGATCACAATCACCAGGAGATATTTGCAGGTTTTGCTCTGCATCATCAGCTTGCACAGACTTTGCTCAGTGTTTCACCAATGGAGAAGACAATGGATATTTTGCCAAAGCTCCTTTCAAAATACCAAACCTGGGGCAGCACGGCAGAAAAGAAGAAAAGAAAATATTCCCCAGTTAAAACAGAGCCACAGTCCCACCATTTTTCCCTCCACTTTTCTTGATTTTCTACATTTAGAGGCAAAGCTTCCATCTCCAAAAGCTTCCATCTCTCACTTCCTGATGCTCTTTGCTACCCTTGAGCCTTGACCCCCACCCATCGCACTGCTGTCCATGTGGGGCTGGGGATGCTCAGCCTGGAAAGAGAAGGTGCTGGGGAGGCCTCCCTGCAGCTCTAGGAAAGATGGGCACAGAGAGGAGAAGCCTTTCAAGTGCAGGAGTGAGATTGAAGTTGCATCTAATGAAGCTGCTCTTTTACACTCAGCCTGCTGGGGCACTGGCCCAGGCTGTGCACACAGCCTGGGGATGCTCCATCCTTGGCAACATCCAAGGCCAGCTGGGAGCAGGGCTCTGAGCAACATATTCTGGGGGAAGATTGCTCCGCTTGGAACAAGATGGTCTTTAGGCTCCCTTGCAAGCCCAGCCTCCCAGGGATTCCATCATTCTATGGTCTCCGTTGTCCCCTTCAGCCTGGGCCTGGGCTCCTGGCACTGATGTCACAGTGCACGCTCCAGCTCGAACTTCCAGCATCCAGCAACGGCCACAACACAACCCTTGGCTCCCTGTGTCAGCACGCTCTTCACCCTGCTCCAAAGCTACCCCCGTCTCCTTGTTGCCACCTGCTCCCTGATACCCCCATCATTCCAAAAAGTTCCCCATTGCTTGGATTTCACTATCCATCCCTGCAGGATGTCTGCATTTGTTGCAAAGAAGGTATGGTACTATTCCATGGAGGTGGACACCCCGCAGCTGCCTGGGTGGGCTGGAGCTGTGTGGGGTAGAGTTGGAAAGGGACCCCACTCTGAGATTTTGCTACCTCTGCAGGCTGTCCCAGACAGGGAGGAGGAGATGGAGGTGGATACACAAATTGACATAGATGAGAAAATGGAAGTGGACGAAGAAGATAATGGAGATGAAGAGATGGATGTGGATATGGACCAGACAGAGGAAGAGATGGAGGTGGACACGGAAGATTATATTGAAGAGATGGACATTGATCTAGAAGACGAGGAGGAGGACATGGTGTTGGGATGAAGACCGATGCCAGCAGCAGAACAGGCAGGTGCTCCCCACGGGCAGAGTGGGTCCCCTGCTGCCAGGCTGGGGCTGGGCTGGGCACTCCCTGCTCAGGGACACGCTAGCCCATGCACTGGATTCTGGTGGCCATCCCTGGCCTGGCCTGGCCTTGCTTTGGGCCACACAAGCCCTGTTCCAGTGCCTGGGCCACAGCCCCCAGCCCCAGCCAGGCTCACTTCTGGCAGCAGAGTCCCACCGTGCCAGTGTCCCAGCCCGGGAGCACATGGAACACCCCTCCATGCCTGACTGCACTCACCGTGCTACTTGTTTTTCTTCCAGGACTGAGGCACATCCCAGACACAGAAATGCCACCCTTCTGTATATACGTTTTGGACTTGTTGTGTTCAGGATAGAGGTTTTAGGGATTGCTTAAGTTTTCTGTAAATACGTTTCATATAGTTTGGTTAGATAAGTTCTTAGGTAAATAGGTTCTGTAGTTTGTTGTTGTTGTTGTTGTTACCAATATTCTTACAATGTAAATATGTTGTGTAGTTCATTCTTGTTCCTTTTCTTCTACAAATAAACATTCTTTGGTTTTCACACCCCAGTTCTCTTTGCATTTGCTTCGGGCACATTTGCAAAGTTGTGGATTGTTTTGGCAACAATGTTTTCAGGACTCTAAAAAGACTATCAAAACCATTCTGCCACACTCTCAGCTCTTGCAGCCCCAAAAAGCACTGGCTGGCTTTGCCCACAGACTCACAATTGTGGTGGCATTTCTAGCACACCACAGGACAGCGATGTTTTTCCTTTTCTCCTGGAAATACCTAAAGCACTTCTGGGTAGCAAGGCAAACATGAGCCTCTTTTAGTGGCCCTTGAAATTGGACATGTGAAATGAGGTACACAAAGCCACGGGCCAGCTGAACCTGGGATCTCTGAATGGCTCTTCACATTCTTCCCAGGAAGATGAATGGCAATCACTATTTTGGCAGGGAAGCCGCATCAGCTGGCAATTTGGTGTAGAAAATGTGCTTTCTGCTCCTCTCACAGCCAAAACTCCTACCCATTTCTTGGAAGTCCTTCTTAGATGAGGACCATGTTCAAGTGAGTGGCAGTGAAGCCAAATGGCAATCCAGGAATCAATTGTCCTGTACACAATCTCCTCCATCCACGTGGAAGGTTACTCAGGGGCACACAGGAGGAAGGAAGGAAGAAAGCCAAATGCATCATTGGACATAAAGTCAGACGTGTTGAGGGATGAAGAAATCTTGCAGAGATATGGAAAGCTGCCCTGAAAAGCCAGTTCAGGGAGAGCCTGAGCTCTTTTGTGCTTCTAGGCCTGAAGATGCTCAGGATCTTTCCCAGATGCTCAGCAGGCTGGAGGATTGTGCCTGAATCTGGCTCTGGAAATGCCAGTGGCTCAAGTGAGAGCTGTGGCCATGATTTCCATTGCATGGAGAGGGGCCACAGTCCTGCAAAAGTCTTTCAGCAGAGCAAAGAGCAGCCTGGAGGGTGGGCAGTGCTGCATCTGTACCACTGCATGCTCATCCTTCACCGTAATGCAGAGCTGCCCCCAAAGCTGCCATGGATCACTTTTTAGATTTCTCCTGTTGGCTATATTTTGGAGAAGTTGTTCTAGGTGGCTTTGGATGGAGATCCTGTAGGAAGCAGCCATTCGCCTGCTGGGATATCCTTACAACTAATCCTAACTTCTCATTGCCTTTGGTTTTATTTGGGGTTTTTTATCCATTTGTTTGTTTGGTTCGTTTGGGTTTGTTTGTTTGCATTTTTGTCTGTTTTGCTTTGAGATTTTTTGCTTTTTTATAAATGACTGGTGAAGTTGGCACAGCCAAACTCCAGAAAATGTAAACCAGGCTTTCCAGACTTTCCAGAAATGACTTTTGGCTGGCTTTAGCTGCATTCCCCAGGATCACAATCACCAGGAGATATTTGCAGGTTTTGCTCTGCATCATCAGCTTGCACAGACTTTGCTCAGTGTTTCACCAATGGAGAAGACAATGGATATTTTGCCAAAGCTCCTTTCAAAAAACCAAACCTGGGGCAGCACGGCAGAAAAGAAGAAAAGAAAATATTCCCCAGTTAAAACAGAGCCACAGTCCCACCATTTTCCCCTCCACTTTTCTTGATTTTCTACATTTAGAGGCAAAGCTTCCATCTCCAAAAGCTTCCATCTCTCACTTCCTGATGCTCTTTGCTACCCTTGAGCCTTGACCCCCACCCATCGCACTGCTGTCCATGTGGGGCTGGGGATGCTCAGCCTGGAAAGAGAAGGTGCTGGGGAGGCCTCCCTGCAGCTCTAGGAAAGATGGGCACAGACAGGAGAAGCTTTTCAAGTGCAGGAGTGAGATTGAAGTTGCATCTAATGAAGCTGCTCTTTTACACTCAGCCTGCTGGGGCACTGGCCCAGGCTGTGCACACAGCCTGGGGATGCTCCATCCTTGGCAACATCCAAGGCCAGCTGGGAGCAGGGCTCTGAGCAACATATTCTGGGGGAAGATTGCTCCGCTTGGAACAAGATGGTCTTTAGGCTCCCTTGCAAGCCCAGCCTCCCAGGGATTCCATCATTCTATGGTCTCCGTTGTCCCCTTCAGCCTGGGCCTGGGCTCCTGGCACTGATGTCACAGTGCACGCTCCAGCTCAAACTTCCAGCATCCAGCAACGGCCACAACACAACCCTTGGCTCCCTGTGTCAGCACGCTCTTCACCCTGCTCCAAAGCTACCCCCGTCTCCTCGTTGCCACCTGCTCCCTGATACCCCCATCATTCCAAAAAGTTCCCCATTGCTTGGATTTCACTATCCATCCCTGCAGGATGTCTGCATTTGTTGCAAAGAAGGTATGGTACTATTCCATGGAGGTGGACACCCCGCAGCTGCCTGGGTGGGCTGGAGCTGTGTGGGGTAGAGCTGGAAAGGGACCCCACTCTGAGATTTTGCTACCTCTGCAGGCTGTCCCAGACAGGGAGGAGGAGATGGAGGTGGATACACAAATTGACATAGATGAGAAAATGGAAGTGGACGAAGAAGATAATGGAGATGAAGAGATGGATGTGGATATGGACCAGACAGAGGAAGAGATGGAGGTGGACACGGAAGATTATATTGAAGAGATGGACACTGATCTAGAAGACGAGGAGGAGGACATGGTGTTGGGATGAAGACCGATGCCAGCAGCAGAACAGGCAGGTGCTCCCCACGGGCAGAGTGGGTCCCCTGCTGCCAGGCTGGGGCTGGGCTGGGCACTCCCTGCTCAGGGACACGCTAGCCCATGCACTGGATTCTGGTGGCCATCCCTGGCCTGGCCTGGCCTTGCTTTGGGCCACACAAGCCCTGTTCCAGTGCCTGGGCCACAGCCCCCAGCCCCAGCCAGGCTCACTTCTGGCAGCAGAGTCCCACCGTGCCAGTGTCCCAGCCCGGGAGCACATGGAACACCCCTCCATGCCTGACTGCACTCACCGTGCTACTTGTTTTTCTTCCAGGACTGAGGCACATCCCAGACACAGAGATGCCACCCTTCTGTATATACGTTTTGGACTTGTTGTGTTCAGGATAGAGGTTTTAGGGATTGCTTAAGTTTTCTGTAAATACGTTTCATATAGTTTGGTTAGATAAGTTCTTAGGTAAATAGGTTCTGTAGTTTGTTGTTGTTGTTGTTGTTACCAATATTCTTACAATGTAAATATGTTGTGTAGTTCATTCTTGTTCCTTTTCTTCTACAAATAAACATTCTTTGGTTTTCACACCCCAGTTCTCTTTGCATTTGCTTCGGGCACATTTGCAAAGTTGTGGATTGTTTTGGCAACAATGTTTTCAGGACTCTAAAAAGACTATCAAAACCATTCTGCCACACTCTCAGCTCTTGCAGCCCCAAAAAGCACTGGCTGGCTTTGCCCACAGACTCACAATTGTGGTGGCATTTCTAGCACACCACAGGACAGCGATGTTTTTCCTTTTCTCCTGGAAATACCTAAAGCACTTCTGGGTAGCAAGGCAAACATGAGCCTCTTTTAGTGGCCCTTGAAATTGGACATGTGAAATGAGGTACACAAAGCCACGGGCCAGCTGAACCTGGGATCTCTGAATGGCTCTTCACATTCTTCCCAGGAAGATGAATGGCAATCACTATTTTGGCAGGGAAGCCGCATCAGCTGGCAATTTGGTGTAGAAAATGTGCTTTCTGCTCCTCTCACAGCCAAAACTCCTACCCATTTCTTGGAAGTCCTTCTTAGATGAGGACCATGTTCAAGTGAGTGGCAGTGAAGCCAAATGGCAATCCAGGAATCAATTGTCCTGTACACAATCTCCTCCATCCACGTGGAAGGTTACTCAGGGGCACACAGGAGGAAGGAAGGAAGAAAGCCAAATGCATCATTGGACATAAAGTCAGACGTGTTGAGGGATGAAGAAATCTTGCAGAGATATGGAAAGCTGCCCTGAAAAGCCAGTTCAGGGAGAGCCTGAGCTCTTTTGTGCTTCTAGGCCTGAAGATGCTCAGGATCTTTCCCAGATGCTCAGCAGGCTGGAGGATTGTGCCTGAATCTGGCTCTGGAAATGCCAGTGGCTCAAGTGAGAGCTGTGGCCATGATTTCCATTGCATGGAGAGGGGCCACAGTCCTGCAAAAGTCTTTCAGCAGAGCAAAGAGCAGCCTGGAGGGTGGGCAGTGCTGCATCTGTACCACTGCATGCTCATCCTTCACCGTAATGCAGAGCTGCCCCCAAAGCTGCCATGGATCACTTTTTAGATTTCTCCTGTTGGCTATATTTTGGAGAAGTTGTTCTAGGTGGCTTTGGATGGAGATCCTGTAGGAAGCAGCCATTCGCCTGCTGGGATATCCTTACAACTAATCCTAACTTCTCATTGCCTTTGGTTTTATTTGGGGTTTTTTATCCATTTGTTTGTTTGGTTCGTTTGGGTTTGTTTGTTTGCATTTTTGTCTGTTTTGCTTTGAGATTTTTTGCTTTTTTATAAATGACTGGTGAAGTTGGCACAGCCAAACTCCAGAAAATGTAAACCAGGCTTTCCAGACTTTCCAGAAATGACTTTTGGCTGGCTTTAGCTGCATTCCCCAGGATCACAATCACCAGGAGATATTTGCAGGTTTTGCTCTGCATCATCAGCTTGCACAGACTTTGCTCAGTGTTTCACCAATGGAGAAGACAATGGATATTTTGCCAAAGCTCCTTTCAAAAAACCAAACCTGGGGCAGCACGGCAGAAAAGAAGAGAAGAAAATATTCCCCAGTTAAAACAGAGCCACAGTCCCACCATTTTTCCCTCCACTTTTCTTGATTTTCTACATTTAGAGGCAAAGCTTCCATCTCCAAAAGCTTCCATCTCTCACTTCCTGATGCTCTTTGCTACCCTTGAGCCTTGACCCCCACCCATCGCACTGCTGTCCATGTGGGGCTGGGGATGCTCAGCCTGGAAAGAGAAGGTGCTGGGGAGGCCTCCCTGCAGCTCTAGGAAAGATGGGCACAGACAGGAGAAGCTTTTCAAGTGCAGGAGTGAGATTGAAGTTGCATCTAATGAAGCTGCTCTTTTACACTCAGCCTGCTGGGGCACTGGCCCAGGCTGTGCACACAGCCTGGGGATGCTCCATCCTTGGCAACATCCAAGGCCAGCTGGGAGCAGGGCTCTGAGCAACATATTCTGGGGGAAGATTGCTCCGCTTGGAACAAGATGGTCTTTAGGCTCCCTTGCAAGCCCAGCCTCCCAGGGATTCCATCATTCTATGGTCTCCGTTGTCCCCTTCAGCCTGGGCCTGGGCTCCTGGCACTGATGTCACAGTGCACGCTCCAGCTCGAACTTCCAGCATCCAGCAACGGCCACAACACAACCCTTGGCTCCCTGTGTCAGCACGCTCTTCACCCTGCTCCAAAGCTACCCCCGTCTCCTTGTTGCCACCTGCTCCCTGATACCCCCATCATTCCAAAAAGTTCCCCATTGCTTGGATTTCACTATCCATCCCTGCAGGATGTCTGCATTTGTTGCAAAGAAGGTATGGTACTATTCCATGGAGGTGGACACCCCGCAGCTGCCTGGGTGGGCTGGAGCTGTGTGGGGTAGAGCTGGAAAGGGACCCCACTCTGAGATTTTGCTACCTCTGCAGGCTGTCCCAGACAGGGAGGAGGAGATGGAGGTGGATACACAAATTGACATAGATGAGAAAATGGAAGTGGACGAAGAAGATAATGGAGATGAAGAGATGGATGTGGATATGGACCAGACAGAGGAAGAGATGGAGGTGGACACGGAAGATTATATTGAAGAGATGGACATTGATCTAGAAGACGAGGAGGAGGACATGGTGTTGGGATGAAGACCGATGCCAGCAGCAGAACAGGCAGGTGCTCCCCACGGGCAGAGTGGGTCCCCTGCTGCCAGGCTGGGGCTGGGCTGGGCACTCCCTGCTCAGGGACACGCTAGCCCATGCACTGGATTCTGGTGGCCATCCCTGGCCTGGCCTGGCCTTGCTTTGGGCCACACAAGCCCTGTTCCAGTGCCTGGGCCACAGCCCCCAGCCCCAGCCAGGCTCACTTCTGGCAGCAGAGTCCCACCGTGCCAGTGTCCCAGCCCGGGAGCACATGGAACACCCCTCCATGCCTGACTGCACTCACCGTGCTACTTGTTTTTCTTCCAGGACTGAGGCACATCCCAGACACAGAGATGCCACCCTTCTGTATATACGTTTTGGACTTGTTGTGTTCAGGATAGAGGTTTTAGGGATTGCTTAAGTTTTCTGTAAATACGTTTCATATAGTTTGGTTAGATAAGTTCTTAGGTAAATAGGTTCTGTAGTTTGTTGTTGTTGTTGTTGTTACCAATATTCTTACAATGTAAATATGTTGTGTAGTTCATTCTTGTTCCTTTTCTTCTACAAATAAACATTCTTTGGTTTTCACACCCCAGTTCTCTTTGCATTTGCTTCGGGCACATTTGCAAAGTTGTGGATTGTTTTGGCAACAATGTTTTCAGGACTCTAAAAAGACTATCAAAACCATTCTGCCACACTCTCAGCTCTTGCAGCCCCAAAAAGCACTGGCTGGCTTTGCCCACAGACTCACAATTGTGGTGGCATTTCTAGCACACCACAGGACAGCGATGTTTTTCCTTTTCTCCTGGAAATACCTAAAGCACTTCTGGGTAGCAAGGCAAACATGAGCCTCTTTTAGTGGCCCTTGAAATTGGACATGTGAAATGAGGTACACAAAGCCACGGGCCAGCTGAACCTGGGATCTCTGAATGGCTCTTCACATTCTTCCCAGGAAGATGAATGGCAATCACTATTTTGGCAGGGAAGCCGCATCAGCTGGCAATTTGGTGTAGAAAATGTGCTTTCTGCTCCTCTCACAGCCAAAACTCCTACCCATTTCTTGGAAGTCCTTCTTAGATGAGGACCATGTTCAAGTGAGTGGCAGTGAAGCCAAATGGCAATCCAGGAATCAATTGTCCTGTACACAATCTCCTCCATCCACGTGGAAGGTTACTCAGGGGCACACAGGAGGAAGGAAGGAAGAAAGCCAAATGCATCATTGGACATAAAGTCAGACGTGTTGAGGGATGAAGAAATCTTGCAGAGATGTGGAAAGCTGCCCTGAAAAGCCAGTTCAGGGAGAGCCTGAGCTCTTTTGTGCTTCTAGGCCTGAAGATGCTCAGGATCTTTCCCAGATGCTCAGCAGGCTGGAGGATTGTGCCTGAATCTGGCTCTGGAAATGCCAGTGGCTCAAGTGAGAGCTGTGGCCATGATTTCCATTGCATGGAGAGGGGCCACAGTCCTGCAAAAGTCTTTCAGCAGAGCAAAGAGCAGCCTGGAGGGTGGGCAGTGCTGCATCTGTACCACTGCATGCTCATCCTTCACCGTAATGCAGAGCTGCCCCCAAAGCTGCCATGGAACACTTTTTAGATTTCTCCTGTTGGCTATATTTTGGAGAAGTTGTTCTAGGTGGCTTTGGATGGAGATCCTGTAGGAAGCAGCCATTCGCCTGCTGGGATATCCTTACAACTAATCCTAACTTCTCATTGCCTTTGGTTTTATTTGGGATTTTTTATCCATTTGTTTGTTTGGTTCGTTTAGGTTTGTTTGTTTGCATTTTTGTCTGTTTTGCTTTGAGATTTTTTGCTTTTTTATAAATGACTGGTGAAGTTGGCACAGCCAAACTCCAGAAAATGTAAACCAGGCTTTCCAGACTTTCCAGAAATGACTTTTGGCTGGCTTTAGCTGCATTCCCCAGGATCACAATCACCAGGAGATATTTGCAGGTTTTGCTCTGCATCATCAGCTTGCACAGACTTTGCTCAGTGTTTCACCAATGGAGAAGACAATGGATATTTTGCCAAAGCTCCTTTCAAAATACCAAACCTGGGGCAGCACGGCAGAAAAGAAGAAAAGAAAATATTCCCCAGTTAAAACAGAGCCACAGTCCCACCATTTTTCCCTCCACTTTTCTTGATTTTCTACATTTAGAGGCAAAGCTTCCATCTCCAAAAGCTTCCATCTCTCACTTCCTGATGCTCTTTGCTACCCTTGAGCCTTGACCCCCACCCATCGCACTGCTGTCCATGTGGGGCTGGGGATGCTCAGCCTGGAAAGAGAAGGTGCTGGGGAGGCCTCCCTGCAGCTCTAGGAAAGATGGGCACAGACAGGAGAAGCCTTTCAAGTGCAGGAGTGAGATTGAAGTTGCATCTAATGAAGCTGCTCTTTTACACTCAGCCTGCTGGGGCACTGGCCCAGGCTGTGCACACAGCCTGGGGATGCTCCATCCTTGGCAACATCCAAGGCCAGCTGGGAGCAGGGCTCTGAGCAACATATTCTGGGGGAAGATTGCTCCGCTTGGAACAAGATGGTCTTTAGGCTCCCTTGCAAGCCCAGCCTCCCAGGGATTCCATCATTCTATGGTCTCCGTTGTCCCCTTCAGCCTGGGCCTGGGCTCCTGGCACTGATGTCACAGTGCACGCTCCAGCTCGAACTTCCAGCATCCAGCAACGGCCACAACACAACCCTTGGCTCCCTGTGTCAGCACGCTCTTCACCCTGCTCCAAAGCTACCCCCGTCTCCTTGTTGCCACCTGCTCCCTGATACCCCCATCATTCCAAAAAGTTCCCCATTGCTTGGATTTCACTATCCATCCCTGCAGGATGTCTGCATTTGTTGCAAAGAAGGTATGGTACTATTCCATGGAGGTGGACACCCCGCAGCTGCCTGGGTGGGCTGGAGCTGTGTGGGGTAGAGTTGGAAAGGGACCCCACTCTGAGATTTTGCTACCTCTGCAGGCTGTCCCAGACAGGGAGGAGGAGATGGAGGTGGATACACAAATTGACATAGATGAGAAAATGGAAGTGGACGAAGAAGATAATGGAGATGAAGAGATGGATGTGGATATGGACCAGACAGAGGAAGAGATGGAGGTGGACACGGAAGATTATATTGAAGAGATGGACATTGATCTAGAAGACGAGGAGGAGGACATGGTGTTGGGATGAAGACCGATGCCAGCAGCAGAACAGGCAGGTGCTCCCCACGGGCAGAGTGGGTCCCCTGCTGCCAGGCTGGGGCTGGGCTGGGCACTCCCTGCTCAGGGACACGCTAGCCCATGCACTGGATTCTGGTGGCCATCCCTGGCCTGGCCTGGCCTTGCTTTGGGCCACACAAGCCCTGTTCCAGTGCCTGGGCCACAGCCCCCAGCCCCAGCCAGGCTCACTTCTGGCAGCAGAGTCCCACCGTGCCAGTGTCCCAGCCCGGGAGCACATGGAACACCCCTCCATGCCTGACTGCACTCACCGTGCTACTTGTTTTTCTTCCAGGACTGAGGCACATCCCAGACACAGAGATGCCACCCTTCTGTATATACGTTTTGGACTTGTTGTGTTCAGGATAGAGGTTTTAGGGATTGCTTAAGTTTTCTGTAAATACGTTTCATATAGTTTGGTTAGATAAGTTCTTAGGTAAATAGGTTCTGTAGTTTGTTGTTGTTGTTGTTGTTACCAATATTCTTACAATGTAAATATGTTGTGTAGTTCATTCTTGTTCCTTTTCTTCTACAAATAAACATTCTTTGGTTTTCACACCCCAGTTCTCTTTGCATTTGCTTCGGGCACATTTGCAAAGTTGTGGATTGTTTTGGCAACAATGTTTTCAGGACTCTAAAAAGACTATCAAAACCATTCTGCCACACTCTCAGCTCTTGCAGCCCCAAAAAGCACTGGCTGGCTTTGCCCACAGACTCACAATTGTGGTGGCATTTCTAGCACACCACAGGACAGCGATGTTTTTCCTTTTCTCCTGGAAATACCTAAAGCACTTCTGGGTAGCAAGGCAAACATGAGCCTCTTTTAGTGGCCCTTGAAATTGGACATGTGAAATGAGGTACACAAAGCCACGGGCCAGCTGAACCTGGGATCTCTGAATGGCTCTTCACATTCTTCCCAGGAAGATGAATGGCAATCACTATTTTGGCAGGGAAGCCGCATCAGCTGGCAATTTGGTGTAGAAAATGTGCTTTCTGCTCCTCTCACAGCCAAAACTCCTACCCATTTCTTGGAAGTCCTTCTTAGATGAGGACCATGTTCAAGTGAGTGGCAGTGAAGCCAAATGGCAATCCAGGAATCAATTGTCCTGTACACAATCTCCTCCATCCACGTGGAAGGTTACTCAGGGGCACACAGGAGGAAGGAAGGAAGAAAGCCAAATGCATCATTGGACATAAAGTCAGACGTGTTGAGGGATGAAGAAATCTTGCAGAGATATGGAAAGCTGCCCTGAAAAGCCAGTTCAGGGAGAGCCTGAGCTCTTTTGTGCTTCTAGGCCTGAAGATGCTCAGGATCTTTCCCAGATGCTCAGCAGGCTGGAGGATTGTGCCTGAATCTGGCTCTGGAAATGCCAGTGGCTCAAGTGAGAGCTGTGGCCATGATTTCCATTGCATGGAGAGGGGCCACAGTCCTGCAAAAGTCTTTCAGCAGAGCAAAGAGCAGCCTGGAGGGTGGGCAGTGCTGCATCTGTACCACTGCATGCTCATCCTTCACCGTAATGCAGAGCTGCCCCCAAAGCTGCCATGGATCACTTTTTAGATTTCTCCTGTTGGCTATATTTTGGAGAAGTTGTTCTAGGTGGCTTTGGATGGAGATCCTGTAGGAAGCAGCCATTCGCCTGCTGGGATATCCTTACAACTAATCCTAACTTCTCATTGCCTTTGGTTTTATTTGGGGTTTTTTATCCATTTGTTTGTTTGGTTCGTTTGGGTTTGTTTGTTTGCATTTTTGTCTGTTTTGCTTTGAGATTTTTTGCTTTTTTATAAATGACTGGTGAAGTTGGCACAGCCAAACTCCAGAAAACGTAAACCAGGCTTTCCAGACTTTCCAGAAATGACTTTTGGCTGGCTTTAGCTGCATTCCCCAGGATCACAATCACCAGGAGATATTTGCAGGTTTTGCTCTGCATCATCAGCTTGCACAGACTTTGCTCAGTGTTTCACCAATGGAGAAGACAATGGATATTTTGCCAAAGCTCCTTTCAAAAAACCAAACCTGGGGCAGCACGGCAGAAAAGAAGAGAAGAAAATATTCCCCAGTTAAAACAGAGCCACAGTCCCACCATTTTCCCCTCCACTTTTCTTGATTTTCTACATTTAGAGGCAAAGCTTCCATCTCCAAAAGCTTCCATCTCTCACTTCCTGATGCTCTTTGCTACCCTTGAGCCTTGACCCCCACCCATCGCACTGCTGTCCATGTGGGGCTGGGGATGCTCAGCCTGGAAAGAGAAGGTGCTGGGGAGGCCTCCCTGCAGCTCTAGGAAAGATGGGCACAGACAGGAGAAGCTTTTCAAGTGCAGGAGTGAGATTGAAGTTGCATCTAATGAAGCTGCTCTTTTACACTCAGCCTGCTGGGGCACTGGCCCAGGCTGTGCACACAGCCTGGGGATGCTCCATCCTTGGCAACATCCAAGGCCAGCTGGGAGCAGGGCTCTGAGCAACATATTCTGGGGGAAGATTGCTCCGCTTGGAACAAGATGGTCTTTAGGCTCCCTTGCAAGCCCAGCCTCCCAGGGATTCCATCATTCTATGGTCTCCGTTGTCCCCTTCAGCCTGGGCCTGGGCTCCTGGCACTGATGTCACAGTGCACGCTCCAGCTCGAACTTCCAGCATCCAGCAACGGCCACAACACAACCCTTGGCTCCCTGTGTCAGCACGCTCTTCACCCTGCTCCAAAGCTACCCCCGTCTCCTCGTTGCCACCTGCTCCCTGATACCCCCATCATTCCAAAAAGTTCCCCATTGCTTGGATTTCACTATCCATCCCTGCAGGATGTCTGCATTTGTTGCAAAGAAGGTATGGTACTATTCCATGGAGGTGGACACCCCGCAGCTGCCTGGGTGGGCTGGAGCTGTGTGGGGTAGAGCTGGAAAGGGACCCCACTCTGAGATTTTGCTACCTCTGCAGGCTGTCCCAGACAGGGAGGAGGAGATGGAGGTGGATACACAAATTGACATAGATGAGAAAATGGAAGTGGACGAAGAAGATAATGGAGATGAAGAGATGGATGTGGATATGGACCAGACAGAGGAAGAGATGGAGGTGGACACGGAAGATTATATTGAAGAGATGGACATTGATCTAGAAGACGAGGAGGAGGACATGGTGTTGGGATGAAGACCGATGCCAGCAGCAGAACAGGCAGGTGCTCCCCACGGGCAGAGTGGGTCCCCTGCTGCCAGGCTGGGGCTGGGCTGGGCACTCCCTGCTCAGGGACACGCTAGCCCATGCACTGGATTCTGGTGGCCATCCCTGGCCTGGCCTGGCCTTGCTTTGGGCCACACAAGCCCTGTTCCAGTGCCTGGGCCACAGCCCCCAGCCCCAGCCAGGCTCACTTCTGGCAGCAGAGTCCCACCGTGCCAGTGTCCCAGCCCGGGAGCACATGGAACACCCCTCCATGCCTGACTGCACTCACCGTGCTACTTGTTTTTCTTCCAGGACTGAGGCACATCCCAGACACAGAGATGCCACCCTTCTGTATATACGTTTTGGACTTGTTGTGTTCAGGATAGAGGTTTTAGGGATTGCTTAAGTTTTCTGTAAATACGTTTCATATAGTTTGGTTAGATAAGTTCTTAGGTAAATAGGTTCTGTAGTTTGTTGTTGTTGTTGTTGTTACCAATATTCTTACAATGTAAATATGTTGTGTAGTTCATTCTTGTTCCTTTTCTTCTACAAATAAACATTCTTTGGTTTTCACACCCCAGTTCTCTTTGCATTTGCTTCGGGCACATTTGCAAAGTTGTGGATTGTTTTGGCAACAATGTTTTCAGGACTCTAAAAAGACTATCAAAACCATTCTGCCACACTCTCAGCTCTTGCAGCCCCAAAAAGCACTGGCTGGCTTTGCCCACAGACTCACAATTGTGGTGGCATTTCTAGCACACCACAGGACAGCGATGTTTTTCCTTTTCTCCTGGAAATACCTAAAGCACTTCTGGGTAGCAAGGCAAACATGAGCCTCTTTTAGTGGCCCTTGAAATTGGACATGTGAAATGAGGTACACAAAGCCACGGGCCAGCTGAACCTGGGATCTCTGAATGGCTCTTCACATTCTTCCCAGGAAGATGAATGGCAATCACTATTTTGGCAGGGAAGCCGCATCAGCTGGCAATTTGGTGTAGAAAATGTGCTTTCTGCTCCTCTCACAGCCAAAACTCCTACCCATTTCTTGGAAGTCCTTCTTAGATGAGGACCATGTTCAAGTGAGTGGCAGTGAAGCCAAATGGCAATCCAGGAATCAATTGTCCTGTACACAATCTCCTCCATCCACGTGGAAGGTTACTCAGGGGCACACAGGAGGAAGGAAGGAAGAAAGCCAAATGCATCATTGGACATAAAGTCAGACGTGTTGAGGGATGAAGAAATCTTGCAGAGATATGGAAAGCTGCCCTGAAAAGCCAGTTCAGGGAGAGCCTGAGCTCTTTTGTGCTTCTAGGCCTGAAGATGCTCAGGATCTTTCCCAGATGCTCAGCAGGCTGGAGGATTGTGCCTGAATCTGGCTCTGGAAATGCCAGTGGCTCAAGTGAGAGCTGTGGCCATGATTTCCATTGCATGGAGAGGGGCCACAGTCCTGCAAAAGTCTTTCAGCAGAGCAAAGAGCAGCCTGGAGGGTGGGCAGTGCTGCATCTGTACCACTGCATGCTCATCCTTCACCGTAATGCAGAGCTGCCCCCAAAGCTGCCATGGATCACTTTTTAGATTTCTCCTGTTGGCTATATTTTGGAGAAGTTGTTCTAGGTGGCTTTGGATGGAGATCCTGTAGGAAGCAGCCATTCGCCTGCTGGGATATCCTTACAACTAATCCTAACTTCTCATTGCCTTTGGTTTTATTTGGGGTTTTTTATCCATTTGTTTGTTTGGTTCGTTTGGGTTTGTTTGTTTGCATTTTTGTCTGTTTTGCTTTGAGATTTTTTGCTTTTTTATAAATGACTGGTGAAGTTGGCACAGCCAAACTCCAGAAAATGTAAACCAGGCTTTCCAGACTTTCCAGAAATGACTTTTGGCTGGCTTTAGCTGCATTCCCCAGGATCACAATCACCAGGAGATATTTGCAGGTTTTGCTCTGCATCATCAGCTTGCACAGACTTTGCTCAGTGTTTCACCAATGGAGAAGACAATGGATATTTTGCCAAAGCTCCTTTCAAAAAACCAAACCTGGGGCAGCACGGCAGAAAAGAAGAAAAGAAAATATTCCCCAGTTAAAACAGAGCCACAGTCCCACCATTTTCCCCTCCACTTTTCTTGATTTTCTACATTTAGAGGCAAAGCTTCCATCTCCAAAAGCTTCCATCTCTCACTTCCTGATGCTCTTTGCTACCCTTGAGCCTTGACCCCCACCCATCGCACTGCTGTCCATGTGGGGCTGGGGATGCTCAGCCTGGAAAGAGAAGGTGCTGGGGAGGCCTCCCTGCAGCTCTAGGAAAGATGGGCACAGAGAGGAGAAGCCTTTCAAGTGCAGGAGTGAGATTGAAGTTGCATCTAATGAAGCTGCTCTTTTACACTCAGCCTGCTGGGGCACTGGCCCAGGCTGTGCACACAGCCTGGGGATGCTCCATCCTTGGCAACATCCAAGGCCAGCTGGGAGCAGGGCTCTGAGCAACATATTCTGGGGGAAGATTGCTCCGCTTGGAACAAGATGGTCTTTAGGCTCCCTTGCAAGCCCAGCCTCCCAGGGATTCCATCATTCTATGGTCTCCGTTGTCCCCTTCAGCCTGGGCCTGGGCTCCTGGCACTGATGTCACAGTGCACGCTCCAGCTCGAACTTCCAGCATCCAGCAACGGCCACAACACAACCCTTGGCTCCCTGTGTCAGCACGCTCTTCACCCTGCTCCAAAGCTACCCCCGTCTCCTCGTTGCCACCTGCTCCCTGATACCCCCATCATTCCAAAAAGTTCCCCATTGCTTGGATTTCACTATCCATCCCTGCAGGATGTCTGCATTTGTTGCAAAGAAGGTATGGTACTATTCCATGGAGGTGGACACCCCGCAGCTGCCTGGGTGGGCTGGAGCTGTGTGGGGTAGAGCTGGAAAGGGACCCCACTCTGAGATTTTGCTACCTCTGCAGGCTGTCCCAGACAGGGAGGAGGAGATGGAGGTGGATACACAAATTGACATAGATGAGAAAATGGAAGTGGACGAAGAAGATAATGGAGATGAAGAGATGGATGTGGATATGGACCAGACAGAGGAAGAGATGGAGGTGGACACGGAAGATTATATTGAAGAGATGGACACTGATCTAGAAGACGAGGAGGAGGACATGGTGTTGGGATGAAGACCGATGCCAGCAGCAGAACAGGCAGGTGCTCCCCACGGGCAGAGTGGGTCCCCTGCTGCCAGGCTGGGGCTGGGCTGGGCACTCCCTGCTCAGGGACACGCTAGCCCATGCACTGGATTCTGGTGGCCATCCCTGGCCTGGCCTGGCCTTGCTTTGGGCCACACAAGCCCTGTTCCAGTGCCTGGGCCACAGCCCCCAGCCCCAGCCAGGCTCACTTCTGGCAGCAGAGTCCCACCGTGCCAGTGTCCCAGCCCGGGAGCACATGGAACACCCCTCCATGCCTGACTGCACTCACCGTGCTACTTGTTTTTCTTCCAGGACTGAGGCACATCCCAGACACAGAGATGCCACCCTTCTGTATATACGTTTTGGACTTGTTGTGTTCAGGATAGAGGTTTTAGGGATTGCTTAAGTTTTCTGTAAATACGTTTCATATAGTTTGGTTAGATAAGTTCTTAGGTAAATAGGTTCTGTAGTTTGTTGTTGTTGTTGTTGTTACCAATATTCTTACAATGTAAATATGTTGTGTAGTTCATTCTTGTTCCTTTTCTTCTACAAATAAACATTCTTTGGTTTTCACACCCCAGTTCTCTTTGCATTTGCTTCGGGCACATTTGCAAAGTTGTGGATTGTTTTGGCAACAATGTTTTCAGGACTCTAAAAAGACTATCAAAACCATTCTGCCACACTCTCAGCTCTTGCAGCCCCAAAAAGCACTGGCTGGCTTTGCCCACAGACTCACAATTGTGGTGGCATTTCTAGCACACCACAGGACAGCGATGTTTTTCCTTTTCTCCTGGAAATACCTAAAGCACTTCTGGGTAGCAAGGCAAACATGAGCCTCTTTTAGTGGCCCTTGAAATTGGACATGTGAAATGAGGTACACAAAGCCACGGGCCAGCTGAACCTGGGATCTCTGAATGGCTCTTCACATTCTTCCCAGGAAGATGAATGGCAATCACTATTTTGGCAGGGAAGCCGCATCAGCTGGCAATTTGGTGTAGAAAATGTGCTTTCTGCTCCTCTCACAGCCAAAACTCCTACCCATTTCTTGGAAGTCCTTCTTAGATGAGGACCATGTTCAAGTGAGTGGCAGTGAAGCCAAATGGCAATCCAGGAATCAATTGTCCTGTACACAATCTCCTCCATCCACGTGGAAGGTTACTCAGGGGCACACAGGAGGAAGGAAGGAAGAAAGCCAAATGCATCATTGGACATAAAGTCAGACGTGTTGAGGGATGAAGAAATCTTGCAGAGATATGGAAAGCTGCCCTGAAAAGCCAGTTCAGGGAGAGCCTGAGCTCTTTTGTGCTTCTAGGCCTGAAGATGCTCAGGATCTTTCCCAGATGCTCAGCAGGCTGGAGGATTGTGCCTGAATCTGGCTCTGGAAATGCCAGTGGCTCAAGTGAGAGCTGTGGCCATGATTTCCATTGCATGGAGAGGGGCCACAGTCCTGCAAAAGTCTTTCAGCAGAGCAAAGAGCAGCCTGGAGGGTGGGCAGTGCTGCATCTGTACCACTGCATGCTCATCCTTCACCGTAATGCAGAGCTGCCCCCAAAGCTGCCATGGATCACTTTTTAGATTTCTCCTGTTGGCTATATTTTGGAGAAGTTGTTCTAGGTGGCTTTGGATGGAGATCCTGTAGGAAGCAGCCATTCGCCTGCTGGGATATCCTTACAACTAATCCTAACTTCTCATTGCCTTTGGTTTTATTTGGGGTTTTTTATCCATTTGTTTGTTTGGTTCGTTTGGGTTTGTTTGTTTGCATTTTTGTCTGTTTTGCTTTGAGATTTTTTGCTTTTTTATAAATGACTGGTGAAGTTGGCACAGCCAAACTCCAGAAAATGTAAACCAGGCTTTCCAGACTTTCCAGAAATGACTTTTGGCTGGCTTTAGCTGCATTCCCCAGGATCACAATCACCAGGAGATATTTGCAGGTTTTGCTCTGCATCATCAGCTTGCACAGACTGCTCAGTGTTTCACCAATGGAGAAGACAATGGATATTTTGCCAAAGCTCCTTTCAAAAAACCAAACCTGGGGCAGCACGGCAGAAAAGAAGAAAAGAAAATATTCCCCAGTTAAAACAGAGCCACAGTCCCACCATTTTCCCCTCCACTTTTCTTGATTTTCTACATTTAGAGGCAAAGCTTCCATCTCCAAAAGCTTCCATCTCTCACTTCCTGATGCTCTTTGCTACTCTTGAGCCTTGACCCCCACCCATCGCACTGCTGTCCATGTGGGGCTGGGGATGCTCAGCCTGGAAAGAGAAGGTGCTGGGGAGGCCTCCCTGCAGCTCTAGGAAAGATGGGCACAGACAGGAGAAGCTTTTCAAGTGCAGGAGTGAGATTGAAGTTGCATCTAATGAAGCTGCTCTTTTACACTCAGCCTGCTGGGGCACTGGCCCAGGCTGTGCACACAGCCTGGGGATGCTCCATCCTTGGCAACATCCAAGGCCAGCTGGGAGCAGGGCTCTGAGCAACATATTCTGGGGGAAGATTGCTCCGCTTGGAACAAGATGGTCTTTAGGCTCCCTTGCAAGCCCAGCCTCCCAGGGATTCCATCATTCTATGGTCTCCGTTGTCCCCTTCAGCCTGGGCCTGGGCTCCTGGCACTGATGTCACAGTGCACGCTCCAGCTCGAACTTCCAGCATCCAGCAACGGCCACAACACAACCCTTGGCTCCCTGTGTCAGCACGCTCTTCACCCTGCTCCAAAGCTACCCCCGTCTCCTCGTTGCCACCTGCTCCCTGATACCCCCATCATTCCAAAAAGTTCCCCATTGCTTGGATTTCACTATCCATCCCTGCAGGATGTCTGCATTTGTTGCAAAGAAGGTATGGTACTATTCCATGGAGGTGGACACCCCGCAGCTGCCTGGGTGGGCTGGAGCTGTGTGGGGTAGAGCTGGAAAGGGACCCCACTCTGAGATTTTGCTACCTCTGCAGGCTGTCCCAGACAGGGAGGAGGAGATGGAGGTGGATACACAAATTGACATAGATGAGAAAATGGAAGTGGACGAAGAAGATAATGGAGATGAAGAGATGGATGTGGATATGGACCAGACAGAGGAAGAGATGGAGGTGGACACGGAAGATTATATTGAAGAGATGGACATTGATCTAGAAGACGAGGAGGAGGACATGGTGTTGGGATGAAGACCGATGCCAGCAGCAGAACAGGCAGGTGCTCCCCACGGGCAGAGTGGGTCCCCTGCTGCCAGGCTGGGGCTGGGCTGGGCACTCCCTGCTCAGGGACACGCTAGCCCATGCACTGGATTCTGGTGGCCATCCCTGGCCTGGCCTGGCCTTGCTTTGGGCCACACAAGCCCTGTTCCAGTGCCTGGGCCACAGCCCCCAGCCCCAGCCAGGCTCACTTCTGGCAGCAGAGTCCCACCGTGCCAGTGTCCCAGCCCGGGAGCACATGGAACACCCCTCCATGCCTGACTGCACTCACCGTGCTACTTGTTTTTCTTCCAGGACTGAGGCACATCCCAGACACAGAGATGCCACCCTTCTGTATATACGTTTTGGACTTGTTGTGTTCAGGATAGAGGTTTTAGGGATTGCTTAAGTTTTCTGTAAATACGTTTCATATAGTTTGGTTAGATAAGTTCTTAGGTAAATAGGTTCTGTAGTTTGTTGTTGTTGTTGTTGTTACCAATATTCTTACAATGTAAATATGTTGTGTAGTTCATTCTTGTTCCTTTTCTTCTACAAATAAACATTCTTTGGTTTTCACACCCCAGTTCTCTTTGCATTTGCTTCGGGCACATTTGCAAAGTTGTGGATTGTTTTGGCAACAATGTTTTCAGGACTCTAAAAAGACTATCAAAACCATTCTGCCACACTCTCAGCTCTTGCAGCCCCAAAAAGCACTGGCTGGCTTTGCCCACAGACTCACAATTGTGGTGGCATTTCTAGCACACCACAGGACAGCGATGTTTTTCCTTTTCTCCTGGAAATACCTAAAGCACTTCTGGGTAGCAAGGCAAACATGAGCCTCTTTTAGTGGCCCTTGAAATTGGACATGTGAAATGAGGTACACAAAGCCACGGGCCAGCTGAACCTGGGATCTCTGAATGGCTCTTCACATTCTTCCCAGGAAGATGAATGGCAATCACTATTTTGGCAGGGAAGCCGCATCAGCTGGCAATTTGGTGTAGAAAATGTGCTTTCTGCTCCTCTCACAGCCAAAACTCCTACCCATTTCTTGGAAGTCCTTCTTAGATGAGGACCATGTTCAAGTGAGTGGCAGTGAAGCCAAATGGCAATCCAGGAATCAATTGTCCTGTACACAATCTCCTCCATCCACGTGGAAGGTTACTCAGGGGCACACAGGAGGAAGGAAGGAAGAAAGCCAAATGCATCATTGGACATAAAGTCAGACGTGTTGAGGGATGAAGAAATCTTGCAGAGATGTGGAAAGCTGCCCTGAAAAGC
Organism: Periparus ater; assembly: GCA_032357785.1. NCBI lineage: Eukaryota > Metazoa > Chordata > Aves > Passeriformes > Paridae > Periparus > Periparus ater. The sequence continues at coordinate 3,078,665 of JANVCZ010000035.1, forward strand.
CAGTTCAGGGAGAGCCTGAGCTCTTTTGTGCTTCTAGGCCTGAAGATGCTCAGGATCTTTCCCAGATGCTCAGCAGGCTGGAGGATTGTGCCTGAATCTGGCTCTGGAAATGCCAGTGGCTCAAGTGAGAGCTGTGGCCATGATTTCCATTGCATGGAGAGGGGCCACAGTCCTGCTAGAGTCTTTCAGCAGAGCAAAGAGCAGCCTGGAGGGTGGGCAGTGCTGGGTCTGTACCCCTGCATGCTCATCCTTCACCGTAATGCAGAGCTGCCCCCAAAGCTGCCATGGATCACTTTTTAGATTTCTCCTGTTGGCTATATTTTGGAGAAGTTGTTCTAGGTGGCTTTGGATGGAGATCCTGTAGGAAGCAGCCATTCGCCTGCTGGGATATCCTTACAACTAATCCTAACTTCTCATTGCCTTTGGTTTTATTTGGGATTTTTTATCCATTTGTTTGTTTGGTTCGTTTAGGTTTGTTTGTTTGCATTTTTGTCTGTTTTGCTTTGAGATTTTTTGCTTTTTTATAAATGACTGGTGAAGTTGGCACAGCCAAACTCCAGAAAACGTAAACCAGGCTTTCCAGACTTTCCAGAAATGACTTTTGGCTGGCTTTAGCTGCATTCCCCAGGATCACAATCACCAGGAGATATTTGCAGGTTTTGCTCTGCATCATCAGCTTGCACAGACTTTGCTCAGTGTTTCACCAATGGAGAAGACAATGGATATTTTGCCAAAGCTCCTTTCAAAATACCAAACCTGGGGCAGCACGGCAGAAAAGAAGAAAAGAAAATATTCCCCAGTTAAAACAGAGCCACAGTCCCACCATTTTTCCCTCCACTTTTCTTGATTTTCTACATTTAGAGGCAAAGCTTCCATCTCCAAAAGCTTCCATCTCTCACTTCCTGATGCTCTTTGCTACCCTTGAGCCTTGACCCCCACCCATCGCACTGCTGTCCATGTGGGGCTGGGGATGCTCAGCCTGGAAAGAGAAGGTGCTGGGGAGGCCTCCCTGCAGCTCTAGGAAAGATGGGCACAGACAGGAGAAGCCTTTCAAGTGCAGGAGTGAGATTGAAGTTGCATCTAATGAAGCTGCTCTTTTACACTCAGCCTGCTGGGGCACTGGCCCAGGCTGTGCACACAGCCTGGGGATGCTCCATCCTTGGCAACATCCAAGGCCAGCTGGGAGCAGGGCTCTGAGCAACATATTCTGGGGGAAGATTGCTCCGCTTGGAACAAGATGGTCTTTAGGCTCCCTTGCAAGCCCAGCCTCCCAGGGATTCCATCATTCCATGGTCTCCGTTGTCCCCTTCAGCCTGGGCCTGGGCTCCTGGCACTGATGTCACAGTGCACGCTCCAGCTCGAACTTCCAGCATCCAGCAACGGCCACAACACAACCCTTGGCTCCCTGTGTCAGCACGCTCTTCACCCTGCTCCAAAGCTACCCCCGTCTCCTTGTTGCCACCTGCTCCCTGATACCCCCATCATTCCAAAAAGTTCCCCATTGCTTGGATTTCACTATCCATCCCTGCAGGATGTCTGCATTTGTTGCAAAGAAGGTATGGTACTATTCCATGGAGGTGGACACCCCGCAGCTGCCTGGGTGGGCTGGAGCTGTGTGGGGTAGAGTTGGAAAGGGACCCCACTCTGAGATTTTGCTACCTCTGCAGGCTGTCCCAGACAGGGAGGAGGAGATGGAGGTGGATACACAAATTGACATAGATGAGAAAATGGAAGTGGACGAAGAAGATAATGGAGATGAAGAGATGGATGTGGATATGGACCAGACAGAGGAAGAGATGGAGGTGGACACGGAAGATTATATTGAAGAGATGGACATTGATCTAGAAGACGAGGAGGAGGACATGGTGTTGGGATGAAGACCGATGCCAGCAGCAGAACAGGCAGGTGCTCCCCACGGGCAGAGTGGGTCCCCTGCTGCCAGGCTGGGGCTGGGCTGGGCACTCCCTGCTCAGGGACACGCTAGCCCATGCACTGGATTCTGGTGGCCATCCCTGGCCTGGCCTGGCCTTGCTTTGGGCCACACAAGCCCTGTTCCAGTGCCTGGGCCACAGCCCCCAGCCCCAGCCAGGCTCACTTCTGGCAGCAGAGTCCCACCGTGCCAGTGTCCCAGCCCGGGAGCACATGGAACACCCCTCCATGCCTGACTGCACTCACCGTGCTACTTGTTTTTCTTCCAGGACTGAGGCACATCCCAGACACAGAGATGCCACCCTTCTGTATATACGTTTTGGACTTGTTGTGTTCAGGATAGAGGTTTTAGGGATTGCTTAAGTTTTCTGTAAATACGTTTCATATAGTTTGGTTAGATAAGTTCTTAGGTAAATAGGTTCTGTAGTTTGTTGTTGTTGTTGTTGTTACCAATATTCTTACAATGTAAATATGTTGTGTAGTTCATTCTTGTTCCTTTTCTTCTACAAATAAACATTCTTTGGTTTTCACACCCCAGTTCTCTTTGCATTTGCTTCGGGCACATTTGCAAAGTTGTGGATTGTTTTGGCAACAATGTTTTCAGGACTCTAAAAAGACTATCAAAACCATTCTGCCACACTCTCAGCTCTTGCAGCCCCAAAAAGCACTGGCTGGCTTTGCCCACAGACTCACAATTGTGGTGGCATTTCTAGCACACCACAGGACAGCGATGTTTTTCCTTTTCTCCTGGAAATACCTAAAGCACTTCTGGGTAGCAAGGCAAACATGAGCCTCTTTTAGTGGCCCTTGAAATTGGACATGTGAAATGAGGTACACAAAGCCACGGGCCAGCTGAACCTGGGATCTCTGAATGGCTCTTCACATTCTTCCCAGGAAGATGAATGGCAATCACTATTTTGGCAGGGAAGCCGCATCAGCTGGCAATTTGGTGTAGAAAATGTGCTTTCTGCTCCTCTCACAGCCAAAACTCCTACCCATTTCTTGGAAGTCCTTCTTAGATGAGGACCATGTTCAAGTGAGTGGCAGTGAAGCCAAATGGCAATCCAGGAATCAATTGTCCTGTACACAATCTCCTCCATCCACGTGGAAGGTTACTCAGGGGCACACAGGAGGAAGGAAGGAAGAAAGCCAAATGCATCATTGGACATAAAGTCAGACGTGTTGAGGGATGAAGAAATCTTGCAGAGATGTGGAAAGCTGCCCTGAAAAGCCAGTTCAGGGAGAGCCTGAGCTCTTTTGTGCTTCTAGGCCTGAAGATGCTCAGGATCTTTCCCAGATGCTCAGCAGGCTGGAGGATTGTGCCTGAATCTGGCTCTGGAAATGCCAGTGGCTCAAGTGAGAGCTGTGGCCATGATTTCCATTGCATGGAGAGGGGCCACAGTCCTGCTAGAGTCTTTCAGCAGAGCAAAGAGCAGCCTGGAGGGTGGGCAGTGCTGCATCTGTACCCCTGCATGCTCATCCTTCACCGTAATGCAGAGCTGCCCCCAAAGCTGCCATGGATCACTTTTTAGATTTCTCCTGTTGGCTATATTTTGGAGAAGTTGTTCTAGGTGGCTTTGGATGGAGATCCTGTAGGAAGCAGCCATTCGCCTGCTGGGATATCCTTACAACTAATCCTAACTTCTCATTGCCTTTGGTTTTATTTGGGATTTTTTATCCATTTGTTTGTTTGGTTCGTTTAGGTTTGTTTGTTTGCATTTTTGTCTGTTTTGCTTTGAGATTTTTTGCTTTTTTATAAATGACTGGTGAAGTTGGCACAGCCAAACTCCAGAAAACGTAAACCAGGCTTTCCAGACTTTCCAGAAATGACTTTTGGCTGGCTTTAGCTGCATTCCCCAGGATCACAATCACCAGGAGATATTTGCAGGTTTTGCTCTGCATCATCAGCTTGCACAGACTTTGCTCAGTGTTTCACCAATGGAGAAGACAATGGATATTTTGCCAAAGCTCCTTTCAAAATACCAAACCTGGGGCAGCACGGCAGAAAAGAAGAAAAGAAAATATTCCCCAGTTAAAACAGAGCCACAGTCCCACCATTTTTCCCTCCACTTTTCTTGATTTTCTACATTTAGAGGCAAAGCTTCCATCTCCAAAAGCTTCCATCTCTCACTTCCTGATGCTCTTTGCTACCCTTGAGCCTTGACCCCCACCCATCGCACTGCTGTCCATGTGGGGCTGGGGATGCTCAGCCTGGAAAGAGAAGGTGCTGGGGAGGCCTCCCTGCAGCTCTAGGAAAGATGGGCACAGAGAGGAGAAGCCTTTCAAGTGCAGGAGTGAGATTGAAGTTGCATCTAATGAAGCTGCTCTTTTACACTCAGCCTGCTGGGGCACTGGCCCAGGCTGTGCACACAGCCTGGGGATGCTCCATCCTTGGCAACATCCAAGGCCAGCTGGGAGCAGGGCTCTGAGCAACATATTCTGGGGGAAGATTGCTCCGCTTGGAACAAGATGGTCTTTAGGCTCCCTTGCAAGCCCAGCCTCCCAGGGATTCCATCATTCCATGGTCTCCGTTGTCCCCTTCAGCCTGGGCCTGGGCTCCTGGCACTGATGTCACAGTGCACGCTCCAGCTCGAACTTCCAGCATCCAGCAACGGCCACAACACAACCCTTGGCTCCCTGTGTCAGCACGCTCTTCACCCTGCTCCAAAGCTACCCCCGTCTCCTTGTTGCCACCTGCTCCCTGATACCCCCATCATTCCAAAAAGTTCCCCATTGCTTGGATTTCACTATCCATCCCTGCAGGATGTCTGCATTTGTTGCAAAGAAGGTATGGTACTATTCCATGGAGGTGGACACCCCGCAGCTGCCTGGGTGGGCTGGAGCTGTGTGGGGTAGAGTTGGAAAGGGACCCCACTCTGAGATTTTGCTACCTCTGCAGGCTGTCCCAGACAGGGAGGAGGAGATGGAGGTGGATACACAAATTGACATAGATGAGAAAATGGAAGTGGACGAAGAAGATAATGGAGATGAAGAGATGGATGTGGATATGGACCAGACAGAGGAAGAGATGGAGGTGGACACGGAAGATTATATTGAAGAGATGGACATTGATCTAGAAGACGAGGAGGAGGACATGGTGTTGGGATGAAGACCGATGCCAGCAGCAGAACAGGCAGGTGCTCCCCACGGGCAGAGTGGGTCCCCTGCTGCCAGGCTGGGGCTGGGCTGGGCACTCCCTGCTCAGGGACACGCTAGCCCATGCACTGGATTCTGGTGGCCATCCCTGGCCTGGCCTGGCCTTGCTTTGGGCCACACAAGCCCTGTTCCAGTGCCTGGGCCACAGCCCCCAGCCCCAGCCAGGCTCACTTCTGGCAGCAGAGTCCCACCGTGCCAGTGTCCCAGCCCGGGAGCACATGGAACACCCCTCCATGCCTGACTGCACTCACCGTGCTACTTGTTTTTCTTCCAGGACTGAGGCACATCCCAGACACAGAGATGCCACCCTTCTGTATATACGTTTTGGACTTGTTGTGTTCAGGATAGAGGTTTTAGGGATTGCTTAAGTTTTCTGTAAATACGTTTCATATAGTTTGGTTAGATAAGTTCTTAGGTAAATAGGTTCTGTAGTTTGTTGTTGTTGTTGTTGTTACCAATATTCTTACAATGTAAATATGTTGTGTAGTTCATTCTTGTTCCTTTTCTTCTACAAATAAACATTCTTTGGTTTTCACACCCCAGTTCTCTTTGCATTTGCTTCGGGCACATTTGCAAAGTTGTGGATTGTTTTGGCAACAATGTTTTCAGGACTCTAAAAAGACTATCAAAACCATTCTGCCACACTCTCAGCTCTTGCAGCCCCAAAAAGCACTGGCTGGCTTTGCCCACAGACTCACAATTGTGGTGGCATTTCTAGCACACCACAGGACAGCGATGTTTTTCCTTTTCTCCTGGAAATACCTAAAGCACTTCTGGGTAGCAAGGCAAACATGAGCCTCTTTTAGTGGCCCTTGAAATTGGACATGTGAAATGAGGTACACAAAGCCACGGGCCAGCTGAACCTGGGATCTCTGAATGGCTCTTCACATTCTTCCCAGGAAGATGAATGGCAATCACTATTTTGGCAGGGAAGCCGCATCAGCTGGCAATTTGGTGTAGAAAATGTGCTTTCTGCTCCTCTCACAGCCAAAACTCCTACCCATTTCTTGGAAGTCCTTCTTAGATGAGGACCATGTTCAAGTGAGTGGCAGTGAAGCCAAATGGCAATCCAGGAATCAATTGTCCTGTACACAATCTCCTCCATCCACGTGGAAGGTTACTCAGGGGCACACAGGAGGAAGGAAGGAAGAAAGCCAAATGCATCATTGGACATAAAGTCAGACGTGTTGAGGGATGAAGAAATCTTGCAGAGATGTGGAAAGCTGCCCTGAAAAGCCAGTTCAGGGAGAGCCTGAGCTCTTTTGTGCTTCTAGGCCTGAAGATGCTCAGGATCTTTCCCAGATGCTCAGCAGGCTGGAGGATTGTGCCTGAATCTGGCTCTGGAAATGCCAGTGGCTCAAGTGAGAGCTGTGGCCATGATTTCCATTGCATGGAGAGGGGCCACAGTCCTGCAAAAGTCTTTCAGCAGAGCAAAGAGCAGCCTGGAGGGTGGGCAGTGCTGCATCTGTACCACTGCATGCTCATCCTTCACCGTAATGCAGAGCTGCCCCCAAAGCTGCCATGGATCACTTTTTAGATTTCTCCTGTTGGCTATATTTTGGAGAAGTTGTTCTAGGTGGCTTTGGATGGAGATCCTGTAGGAAGCAGCCATTCGCCTGCTGGGATATCCTTACAACTAATCCTAACTTCTCATTGCCTTTGGTTTTATTTGGGGTTTTTTATCCATTTGTTTGTTTGGTTCGTTTGGGTTTGTTTGTTTGCATTTTTGTCTGTTTTGCTTTGAGATTTTTTGCTTTTTTATAAATGACTGGTGAAGTTGGCACAGCCAAACTCCAGAAAATGTAAACCAGGCTTTCCAGACTTTCCAGAAATGACTTTTGGCTGGCTTTAGCTGCATTCCCCAGGATCACAATCACCAGGAGATATTTGCAGGTTTTGCTCTGCATCATCAGCTTGCACAGACTTTGCTCAGTGTTTCACCAATGGAGAAGACAATGGATATTTTGCCAAAGCTCCTTTCAAAAAACCAAACCTGGGGCAGCACGGCAGAAAAGAAGAAAAGAAAATATTCCCCAGTTAAAACAGAGCCACAGTCCCACCATTTTCCCCTCCACTTTTCTTGATTTTCTACATTTAGAGGCAAAGCTTCCATCTCCAAAAGCTTCCATCTCTCACTTCCTGATGCTCTTTGCTACCCTTGAGCCTTGACCCCCACCCATCGCACTGCTGTCCATGTGGGGCTGGGGATGCTCAGCCTGGAAAGAGAAGGTGCTGGGGAGGCCTCCCTGCAGCTCTAGGAAAGATGGGCACAGACAGGAGAAGCTTTTCAAGTGCAGGAGTGAGATTGAAGCTGCATCTAATGAAGCTGCTCTTTTACACTCAGCCTGCTGGGGCACTGGCCCAGGCTGTGCACACAGCCTGGGGATGCTCCATCCTTGGCAACATCCAAGGCCAGCTGGGAGCAGGGCTCTGAGCAACATATTCTGGGGGAAGATTGCTCCGCTTGGAACAAGATGGTCTTTAGGCTCCCTTGCAAGCCCAGCCTCCCAGGGATTCCATCATTCTATGGTCTCCGTTGTCCCCTTCAGCCTGGGCCTGGGCTCCTGGCACTGATGTCACAGTGCACGCTCCAGCTCGAACTTCCAGCATCCAGCAACGGCCACAACACAACCCTTGGCTCCCTGTGTCAGCACGCTCTTCACCCTGCTCCAAAGCTACCCCCGTCTCCTCGTTGCCACCTGCTCCCTGATACCCCCATCATTCCAAAAAGTTCCCCATTGCTTGGATTTCACTATCCATCCCTGCAGGATGTCTGCATTTGTTGCAAAGAAGGTATGGTACTATTCCATGGAGGTGGACACCCCGCAGCTGCCTGGGTGGGCTGGAGCTGTGTGGGGTAGAGCTGGAAAGGGACCCCACTCTGAGATTTTGCTACCTCTGCAGGCTGTCCCAGACAGGGAGGAGGAGATGGAGGTGGATACACAAATTGACATAGATGAGAAAATGGAAGTGGACGAAGAAGATAATGGAGATGAAGAGATGGATGTGGATATGGACCAGACAGAGGAAGAGATGGAGGTGGACACGGAAGATTATATTGAAGAGATGGACACTGATCTAGAAGACGAGGAGGAGGACATGGTGTTGGGATGAAGACCGATGCCAGCAGCAGAACAGGCAGGTGCTCCCCACGGGCAGAGTGGGTCCCCTGCTGCCAGGCTGGGGCTGGGCTGGGCACTCCCTGCTCAGGGACACGCTAGCCCATGCACTGGATTCTGGTGGCCATCCCTGGCCTGGCCTGGCCTTGCTTTGGGCCACACAAGCCCTGTTCCAGTGCCTGGGCCACAGCCCCCAGCCCCAGCCAGGCTCACTTCTGGCAGCAGAGTCCCACCGTGCCAGTGTCCCAGCCCGGGAGCACATGGAACACCCCTCCATGCCTGACTGCACTCACCGTGCTACTTGTTTTTCTTCCAGGACTGAGGCACATCCCAGACACAGAGATGCCACCCTTCTGTATATACGTTTTGGACTTGTTGTGTTCAGGATAGAGGTTTTAGGGATTGCTTAAGTTTTCTGTAAATACGTTTCATATAGTTTGGTTAGATAAGTTCTTAGGTAAATAGGTTCTGTAGTTTGTTGTTGTTGTTGTTGTTACCAATATTCTTACAATGTAAATATGTTGTGTAGTTCATTCTTGTTCCTTTTCTTCTACAAATAAACATTCTTTGGTTTTCACACCCCAGTTCTCTTTGCATTTGCTTCGGGCACATTTGCAAAGTTGTGGATTGTTTTGGCAACAATGTTTTCAGGACTCTAAAAAGACTATCAAAACCATTCTGCCACACTCTCAGCTCTTGCAGCCCCAAAAAGCACTGGCTGGCTTTGCCCACAGACTCACAATTGTGGTGGCATTTCTAGCACACCACAGGACAGCGATGTTTTTCCTTTTCTCCTGGAAATACCTAAAGCACTTCTGGGTAGCAAGGCAAACATGAGCCTCTTTTAGTGGCCCTTGAAATTGGACATGTGAAATGAGGTACACAAAGCCACGGGCCAGCTGAACCTGGGATCTCTGAATGGCTCTTCACATTCTTCCCAGGAAGATGAATGGCAATCACTATTTTGGCAGGGAAGCCGCATCAGCTGGCAATTTGGTGTAGAAAATGTGCTTTCTGCTCCTCTCACAGCCAAAACTCCTACCCATTTCTTGGAAGTCCTTCTTAGATGAGGACCATGTTCAAGTGAGTGGCAGTGAAGCCAAATGGCAATCCAGGAATCAATTGTCCTGTACACAATCTCCTCCATCCACGTGGAAGGTTACTCAGGGGCACACAGGAGGAAGGAAGGAAGAAAGCCAAATGCATCATTGGACATAAAGTCAGACGTGTTGAGGGATGAAGAAATCTTGCAGAGATATGGAAAGCTGCCCTGAAAAGCCAGTTCAGGGAGAGCCTGAGCTCTTTTGTGCTTCTAGGCCTGAAGATGCTCAGGATCTTTCCCAGATGCTCAGCAGGCTGGAGGATTGTGCCTGAATCTGGCTCTGGAAATGCCAGTGGCTCAAGTGAGAGCTGTGGCCATGATTTCCATTGCATGGAGAGGGGCCACAGTCCTGCAAAAGTCTTTCAGCAGAGCAAAGAGCAGCCTGGAGGGTGGGCAGTGCTGCATCTGTACCACTGCATGCTCATCCTTCACCGTAATGCAGAGCTGCCCCCAAAGCTGCCATGGATCACTTTTTAGATTTCTCCTGTTGGCTATATTTTGGAGAAGTTGTTCTAGGTGGCTTTGGATGGAGATCCTGTAGGAAGCAGCCATTCGCCTGCTGGGATATCCTTACAACTAATCCTAACTTCTCATTGCCTTTGGTTTTATTTGGGGTTTTTTATCCATTTGTTTGTTTGGTTCGTTTGGGTTTGTTTGTTTGCATTTTTGTCTGTTTTGCTTTGAGATTTTTTGCTTTTTTATAAATGACTGGTGAAGTTGGCACAGCCAAACTCCAGAAAATGTAAACCAGGCTTTCCAGACTTTCCAGAAATGACTTTTGGCTGGCTTTAGCTGCATTCCCCAGGATCACAATCACCAGGAGATATTTGCAGGTTTTGCTCTGCATCATCAGCTTGCACAGACTTTGCTCAGTGTTTCACCAATGGAGAAGACAATGGATATTTTGCCAAAGCTCCTTTCAAAAAACCAAACCTGGGGCAGCACGGCAGAAAAGAAGAAAAGAAAATATTCCCCAGTTAAAACAGAGCCACAGTCCCACCATTTTCCCCTCCACTTTTCTTGATTTTCTACATTTAGAGGCAAAGCTTCCATCTCCAAAAGCTTCCATCTCTCACTTCCTGATGCTCTTTGCTACCCTTGAGCCTTGACCCCCACCCATCGCACTGCTGTCCATGTGGGGCTGGGGATGCTCAGCCTGGAAAGAGAAGGTGCTGGGGAGGCCTCCCTGCAGCTCTAGGAAAGATGGGCACAGACAGGAGAAGCTTTTCAAGTGCAGGAGTGAGATTGAAGTTGCATCTAATGAAGCTGCTCTTTTACACTCAGCCTGCTGGGGCACTGGCCCAGGCTGTGCACACAGCCTGGGGATGCTCCATCCTTGGCAACATCCAAGGCCAGCTGGGAGCAGGGCTCTGAGCAACATATTCTGGGGGAAGATTGCTCCGCTTGGAACAAGATGGTCTTTAGGCTCCCTTGCAAGCCCAGCCTCCCAGGGATTCCATCATTCTATGGTCTCCGTTGTCCCCTTCAGCCTGGGCCTGGGCTCCTGGCACTGATGTCACAGTGCACGCTCCAGCTCGAACTTCCAGCATCCAGCAACGGCCACAACACAACCCTTGGCTCCCTGTGTCAGCACGCTCTTCACCCTGCTCCAAAGCTACCCCCGTCTCCTCGTTGCCACCTGCTCCCTGATACCCCCATCATTCCAAAAAGTTCCCCATTGCTTGGATTTCACTATCCATCCCTGCAGGATGTCTGCATTTGTTGCAAAGAAGGTATGGTACTATTCCATGGAGGTGGACACCCCGCAGCTGCCTGGGTGGGCTGGAGCTGTGTGGGGTAGAGCTGGAAAGGGACCCCACTCTGAGATTTTGCTACCTCTGCAGGCTGTCCCAGACAGGGAGGAGGAGATGGAGGTGGATACACAAATTGACATAGATGAGAAAATGGAAGTGGACGAAGAAGATAATGGAGATGAAGAGATGGATGTGGATATGGACCAGACAGAGGAAGAGATGGAGGTGGACACGGAAGATTATATTGAAGAGATGGACACTGATCTAGAAGACGAGGAGGAGGACATGGTGTTGGGATGAAGACCGATGCCAGCAGCAGAACAGGCAGGTGCTCCCCACGGGCAGAGTGGGTCCCCTGCTGCCAGGCTGGGGCTGGGCTGGGCACTCCCTGCTCAGGGACACGCTAGCCCATGCACTGGATTCTGGTGGCCATCCCTGGCCTGGCCTGGCCTTGCTTTGGGCCACACAAGCCCTGTTCCAGTGCCTGGGCCACAGCCCCCAGCCCCAGCCAGGCTCACTTCTGGCAGCAGAGTCCCACCGTGCCAGTGTCCCAGCCCGGGAGCACATGGAACACCCCTCCATGCCTGACTGCACTCACCGTGCTACTTGTTTTTCTTCCAGGACTGAGGCACATCCCAGACACAGAGATGCCACCCTTCTGTATATACGTTTTGGACTTGTTGTGTTCAGGATAGAGGTTTTAGGGATTGCTTAAGTTTTCTGTAAATACGTTTCATATAGTTTGGTTAGATAAGTTCTTAGGTAAATAGGTTCTGTAGTTTGTTGTTGTTGTTGTTGTTACCAATATTCTTACAATGTAAATATGTTGTGTAGTTCATTCTTGTTCCTTTTCTTCTACAAATAAACATTCTTTGGTTTTCACACCCCAGTTCTCTTTGCATTTGCTTCGGGCACATTTGCAAAGTTGTGGATTGTTTTGGCAACAATGTTTTCAGGACTCTAAAAAGACTATCAAAACCATTCTGCCACACTCTCAGCTCTTGCAGCCCCAAAAAGCACTGGCTGGCTTTGCCCACAGACTCACAATTGTGGTGGCATTTCTAGCACACCACAGGACAGCGATGTTTTTCCTTTTCTCCTGGAAATACCTAAAGCACTTCTGGGTAGCAAGGCAAACATGAGCCTCTTTTAGTGGCCCTTGAAATTGGACATGTGAAATGAGGTACACAAAGCCACGGGCCAGCTGAACCTGGGATCTCTGAATGGCTCTTCACATTCTTCCCAGGAAGATGAATGGCAATCACTATTTTGGCAGGGAAGCCGCATCAGCTGGCAATTTGGTGTAGAAAATGTGCTTTCTGCTCCTCTCACAGCCAAAACTCCTACCCATTTCTTGGAAGTCCTTCTTAGATGAGGACCATGTTCAAGTGAGTGGCAGTGAAGCCAAATGGCAATCCAGGAATCAATTGTCCTGTACACAATCTCCTCCATCCACGTGGAAGGTTACTCAGGGGCACACAGGAGGAAGGAAGGAAGAAAGCCAAATGCATCATTGGACATAAAGTCAGACGTGTTGAGGGATGAAGAAATCTTGCAGAGATGTGGAAAGCTGCCCTGAAAAGCCAGTTCAGGGAGAGCCTGAGCTCTTTTGTGCTTCTAGGCCTGAAGATGCTCAGGATCTTTCCCAGATGCTCAGCAGGCTGGAGGATTGTGCCTGAATCTGGCTCTGGAAATGCCAGTGGCTCAAGTGAGAGCTGTGGCCATGATTTCCATTGCATGGAGAGGGGCCACAGTCCTGCTAGAGTCTTTCAGCAGAGCAAAGAGCAGCCTGGAGGGTGGGCAGTGCTGCATCTGTACCCCTGCATGCTCATCCTTCACCGTAATGCAGAGCTGCCCCCAAAGCTGCCATGGATCACTTTTTAGATTTCTCCTGTTGGCTATATTTTGGAGAAGTTGTTCTAGGTGGCTTTGGATGGAGATCCTGTAGGAAGCAGCCATTCCCACAAGCTCAGGGTTCTCATTTCATTGGGAATCTGAGATGCAATTGGCCTTGTTAAAAGGATAAAAGCAAAGGGAATGAATTGGGAATTATTAGGAAAAAATGCACCTTCTTACACACAAAGTTCACCAAGTCATTCCCTGCATTTCTCCTTTTCACAGTCTTTCTGCCCTCTACTGAGAGGTCCAGCTTATCATGATCTGGTGCTTATCATCAGCTGATTGTGCTCTTGATTTCTCCCAGTGCAAGAGATGTAGAATCATCTAAACTGAACACAGAAACAAAATCCCTCTGTCAGCCCATCTTCATGTTCCAGATCACTTTCAAGATGTCCATGGGGCTATTGGAATGATGAGCTCTCCACTGCTGGCTGCAGGCTCTGGAGATTCTTTCTCCACATTCAGGCAGGCTTGTATTCCCCAACAATTCCTGGTACCTCATCATGTTTTCTTTGGGTAAAAGAGAAAACCTTACCAATGGCACAACTCCCCTGTCCACAAGGAAAAGAAAGAACAAGTTGTCAAGTTCTTCAAATATTTGTCCTGCTTTGCTGCAAGAGTCGTGCTGCACTAACAGTGTGGGAAGCCAAGAGAAGCTGCAGCTGGGGGCACATCTTGTGACTGGAGCTGCACCTCGTTCTCCAGGACAGGTGTTTGGAAAGAACTGACAGGACTGTGGAAAAGATTTGGGGAAAATTGAAACAGCTTTTTTAAGAAATGAAAATAAAATCAAAATAAACAACCAATATGTTTTTCTCTATTTTTCTCTATTTATTTTTATGTTCCCCTTTTCCATCTTGCACTTTCTCCATCCCATTCATTCCAAATGGATCTCACCTCTAAGATCTGAGACTTGCCAAGTTTTAGACACTGTAAAATACCATGAGCTATACCCAGTTCACCTTCCCCTGTTTTATTTGGAAAGCAATGCTGGAGACACAAGTGCAGTGCTTGGGTCAGGTACAAATTCTGCATTCAGGGAATGTGCTCAGACAATGTCTGACCCTCAGCAGGGACAAGGCACAGCAGCAGCCAAGGGCATTGCTGTGCCCCTGTGCAGGAGTCCAGACTCTGGCTCTTGGCTCAACAGGGCAAAGTTCCCGTGTTTGGCCAGGCTCAGGGGCTGCCCGGGGAGCGCGGGGCTCGGTGTGGGGCCGAGCGGGCAACGGACAAACCGACACAGGGACAAACGGTCCCGGTGCTTCAGTTGCAGCGGCAGCAGCGGCAGCAGCGGCAGCAGCGGCAGCAGCGGCAGCAGCGGCAGCAGCGGCAGCAGCGGCAGCAGCGGCAGCAGCGGCAGCAGCGGCAGCAGCGGCAGCAGCGGCAGCAGCGGCAGCAGCGAATTCTTCGACTCCCTTGAGTCTCTTCTCCCTCTCCCGTGGTCCCGCACCCCATCCCCATCTCCCTTTCTTGGTGTCCCCCTCCTCTCCAAGTTTCCCTCTCCCCGTGCCCACCCAGGCCATGCCCCCGGCCCGTCCCCAGCCCCAGGTGGGGCTGACCCGGCCCCGGCCCCGGCCCCGGCCCCGGCCCCGGCCCCGGCCCTGGCCCCGTCCCTGCCCCTCCCCGTCCCGCCAAGGTCTCCTCTTTGCCTGGCTCTGGCTGTGCTGGGCGGGCATCAGTGCCTGGGGCTGGGGCGGCATTCGCTGCCCTTTGGCTCCGCCTGGCCCGACCTCGGCCCCAGCCCCGACACAGGCTCCGGTTCCGGTTCCGGTTCTGGTTCCGGCCCCGACCCCAGCCCCGGCTCCAGCTCCTCCCGGGGCCTGCGGAGGACACAGGCAGCGGGGCCGCTGCTGCCGCCTCGCCTGCGGCTTCCCCGGCCTGAGCTCCGCTGCTCGGCAGCGCGGCCACCGGCCCCGAGCCGCTGCAGTCCCGTTCCAATGAGGGAGCACCTGCGGATGCCCAGCCCGGGGAGGTCGGGGAGCGCTCGGGGGCCGTCCCTGGCCCCGGGCCGAGCGCTGATGGCCGCGTCTCTTCCCCAGGGAAGGTGCAGGAGGCCCTGCAGGAGCGCTATGGGATCGGCTTGCTGCTGGGGCGCGGTGGATTCGGCAGAGTTTTCGCGGCCACTCGGCTCTCGGACGGACTCCCGGTGAGCGGTGGGGCCGGCGGTGGGCGGAGGAGGAGGAGGGGGAAGAGGAGTAGGATGGGGCTGGACACGGTGGGCGGTGAGCTGAATCTGCTGTTCCCTTTGGCTTGCAGGTGGCCATCAAAAAGGTGCCACGGAACCGCATCCGGCACTGGGGTGAGCTGGTGAGTGAGCGGGGCCAGCGGCAGAAGCCGGGGCGTGCCGGGCGGGGATGAGCCGGGGCCCGGCAGGGTGGGAGCCACGGGGACACCTGGAGGGAGAGCGGGCATGGGGCCAGCAGAGAGCGCAGAGCATCCCAGGCTGGCTGAGTGGTCCCCGAGCCCTGGCACGGCCTCAGCCCCACTGATGGCACCGTGCTCCTCCTGCAGCCCGACGGCACCAGCACACCACTGGAGATAGTGCTGCTGGACAAGGTGTCCACAGGCTTCCCCGGTGTTGTGCAGCTGCTAGAATGGTTTGAGCTCCCCAGTGCCATCGTGATGGTGCTGGAGCACCCGGAGCGGTGTCAGGACCTGCGGCGTTTCATTCGGGCACGGAGGTTCCTGTCCGAGGAAGAGCCGCGGGAGCTGTTCCGGCAGGTCCTGGAGGCCGTGCAGCACTGCACCAGCTGCGGGGTCCTGCACCGAGATATAAAACCAGAAAACATCCTGGTTGATCTGGACACCGGCCAGGCAAAGCTGATCGACTTCAGCTGTGGCACCTACCTTCAGGACACAGTCTATACTCAATTTGCAGGTGAGCCCACACAGGGGTAGGCTTCTGGTCCCAGCATCTCCTGGCCCAACCAGGGTGTGGCAGCAGGGATTCTGGGGGATACCCCCGTAGGTGGGAGGTAGCAGAGAGGGGGAACCAGGATGTGTGCACCAGCAGGTTTGGTGTGCAGGTGAGAATGGGCTTGGACTTCTGTGCTTCCCTGGTTTGCCTTGGTTCAAAATATTTTTTGGGAAATGCCAGCAGGGAGGATGTGGGTATGGTTTTTCCCCAGCACTGAGTGGGTATTTCCCTTGTATAAGATATAAAACCAGAAAACATCCTGGTTCATCTGGACACCGGCCAGGCAAAATTGATTGATTTTGGCTGTGGCACCTACCTTCAGGAGACAGCCTACACTCAATTTGCAGGTGAGCCCAAAAAGGGGTAGGCTCCTGGTCCCGACATCTCCTGGCCCAACCTGGTTGTGGCAGGAGGGATTCTCCCTTTTGCTGCCAGTCACAGCACTGAGTCTTCAGACAAGTTTCTTTTGAGCGAGGCTGGGTGGGGACCCATCTTCCAACCCTGCTGGCAGCCTTTGCCTGCCACTCTACCCAGGACTAGGGCTGGGGATGGGGCAGCCAGCCTGACAAAATCCCCTGTGGGTGGGGGTAGCAGAGAGGGGGAGCCAGAACCTGTGCACCAGCTGGTTTGGTGTGCAGGTGAGAATGGGCTTGGACTTCTGTGCTTCCCTGGTTTGCTTTGGTTCAAAATATTTTTTGGGCAATGCCAGCAGGGAGGATGTGGGTATGGTTTTCCTCAGCACTGAGTGGGTATTTCCCTTTGTGTGTCGGGCCTTGCCAGGGTTTTCACTGCCATCTTCCAGCACCAGTGGCTTCTTTTCCAGCCACGGATTTGTACCCAAGTCCCAGGTGCTGGCGAGAGGGCAGCAGGTCACCCCGTGTGCCACTGGGGCAGCCCCCACATGCCCAGGGATGCTGGGGTCAGGCTCTGGGAGCAGCAGCATCCCCCTGATGAGCTCCATCCATATTCCATAGGAACACGATCATACAGACCCCCGGAATGGACCAACTTCGGATGGTACCATGGCGAGACAGCAACCATCTGGACCCTGGGCATCCTGCTGCACGAGATGGTCTGCGGGGAGCACCCTTTCAGGAGGGGCAGGAACATCAGATGGGCCAGCTCCCACTGCCACAATGGCTCTCCCAAGGTGAATCCTCATCTCTGGGCATGGGGGAACACCAGTGTTGAGAGACAGCAGCGCGCTCATGAGCATCCCGCTCCGGCAGCTGCTGAGGAGGTGGCACATGTCCTGCTCTCCTGCTCTCCTCCAAAACAAAGAATTGATGGGAAAGTTTAGGCCCAGCTCTGAGCACAACCAGCATGGCCTGGGCACGAGAGTAATGGGGGAAAGCAGACAGGAGCCTTCTCCAATTGACCAGTGGTTTCTGGTTTCTCTCCCCAGACTGCCAAGTTCTGATCAGGTGGTGTTTATCCCTGCACTCCTTGGACAGGCCCTCATTAGAAGACCTGTTCTGTGATCCTTGGATGCAGGATATTCATCAGCCATAGAAGAAGGGAGAGAGCCACAGGCACACTTTGATGCAGGGACCTGGTAAGTTACAGCTCCACACATGCCCTGGCAATCAGAAGCAAAGAAACCCAGAATTTTTGGTCCTGCCTGTGTCACCACACTGGGATCATCGAATGGGAACACACAGACCTTGTGCTGCAGCTGAGCTGCTCTGCCCAGCACAGGTGGCTGCCATTTGAGCTGGTTCACTGACAGCCGGGCCCTGGACAGAACCCTGACAGCCTGGTGTCACCCCAGGGAAGAAGGAGCCCCTGGAGAAGCTGTACCAGGTGGGGCTTCTGCTGCTGCTAGAGACATGGAGGACAACAGCAAGGATGACAACCTCTTCCTCCACCTGGCCAGCGGCAGCTGGTGATGATGGACTTTGATTCTGTCAGCTTCTTCAAAGCCAGGCTCCACAGTGAATTTTCAGGTAAGTCCAGACCCAGAGGGATGCTCCCAGATTTGTGCATTGGCTGGGAACCAAAGGTTTCCCCTTCACTGTGGCAGATGCAACTGATTCTTCTGTGGCTGTCCAGATGGCTTTTGGCAGGGCTGGGGACATGGGATGGGGTGGTTACGAAATGGGAGTGGGATCCTGGCCCTGGCAACAGCCCCCACCACCCACCGTGCCCCAGGCTGGGGCTGGGGCAGCCAGCCCGACACAAACAAACCCCCATGGCAGGAGCACAGGTGGGACTCCAGAACCTGAGCACAGCTGCTTTGCTTTGCAGGCAAGGAAGGGCTTGGGCTGCTCCATTCCCCTGCTTTGCTTTGGGATCACCATGATTTTGGGGGACAGTGCAGGGGGGAAGGGAGAAAGCATGGGCTTCCCTCACCTGTGGGTGGGTTTTTCTCTCGAATGTAGGGGTTGGGCCTTCCTCAAGCTCCTGACAGACATAAGATTTTTTACCATTTTTCTTGTTTCCCCTTTTTGTCTGTAATCTATTTTCATTAATTTGTTGTTTCTTTTTCTAAAGGAAGCATTCTAGGTGGGATCCAGTCTGGATTGGGAAGTGCTTGGGACCAGCTGTGGCGTGGAAAAGCCGTGCCGTTGGAGAAGACGGAGGACATCGTTTGGGACCAGCTTTTCTTCTGGCAGCAGATGGTGTGAGGTAGGCCCTCATCTCCTTGGCATGGGAGGGACAAGAGCTTTTGGGAGATGGCAGCGGGCACAGGAGCATCCCGCTCTGGGCAGCTGCTGAGGGGCTGGATCTGCCGTGGCTGGCTGCAGGCTGGGCACCTGTCCTGCCCTCCTGCTCTGCTCCCAAAGGCAGCAGTGATGGGCAGCTTTGGGCCCAGCTCTGAGCACGGCCAGCATGGCCTGGGCACCGCGGCTGGCTGGGACAAGGGGACAGGAGCCTTGAGCTGACAGGCGGTTTCTGGTTTCTCTCCTTGCAGCCGGGCTCTGCGGATGCTGAGGCTGCTCTGGGCTCTTCCAGGGCTCTGCTGGACTCAGCACCAGGCCAGGATCAGCCAAAGAAGAAACAGTGTGACCTGCAGCAGAGACTTGAGCGTTTTGGCAATGCAGCTCAAGTCTGCAGTGTCCACCTCCAAGGGAAAACTTAACACCCCCAAAAATTAAACTTGTTCCATAACTTCTGAAATGAAATCAATCTGGGATGACCCCAAATGACATTTTTCATCTTGCTCAAGCTGTAGCTCAGCCCTTCTCTGAATAGTTCTCTCCCACACCTGCCTTTTACTTCACAACTCTTCCCTCCTTTACCCCAATGAGTTCCCAGCCCATCACAGTCTCCATCACACTGCAGCCTTCCTTGATGCCCTACACCATGAGGAAGGCCAAGCCCCAATCTCAGGGACTCACCCTGTCACTGGCTGAAGAGCAGCAATGTCTGTCTGTGCCAGGGGCTCTTGGATGTCTCTGTATCCATGGACAGAAGGTCTGTCCTTGCAAAGGTTTCCATCCTATCTTTGTACCCATGAGTATGGAATGAACACAGAGGGTGAAAGTGTCAGTCACGTTGTTTGCACACTCCTTCCTTTCCATACAAGACACATCCATGCACACCCCCACGTAGAGATATATTAAAAGGATAGGGATGGATAGAGATTTCCAACAGAGCTCTACCTTTGGCATAACTCACCTTGTAAGCCATGGCCAGGGGATTTTTTTCCCAGCTCTGTGTGAGGAGGTGTCCAAGAGCTGAAGGGAACAGCATTTAGAAGCAGTTTCAGGATTTCTAGGCAGGAAAGGGAGCGGACAACCATCCACGTAACTCACCATATTCGTCGGGATGGGCTGCTGGTTCTTTAGGAATATGGCACAATGGAGACACGAGACTTGGGATAATCCCAGCTCTCTGTGGATCTGTGCAAAGGTGGAGCAGCAGAAACGCCTTGTGTCTTCTTTGGGGACACAAGGTCCAAGGAGCTGGGGTGGCAGAGCATGACCTGGGCTGGTGGCAGGTGAAGTCCCATTTCATGACATCCCGGAGTGGCACAGGACAAAGCTCCAAGCACCCACAGCCCCACTGAGGAAGTTCTTGCGGTGCTGCACATCCCATAGGAAAAGCTGCATTCACTCAGTCCATTGGGATTTATCACTTCCATTTGCAACACTTTAGGTCCAAGTTTCAAACTGCAAAATTTTTACACTCAAGACACAGTCATGAAGAACATGTATTTCAATTTTCTATTCCTTTAACTGCAGTGTAAAATATCTTGATATTAGAAAACATCCATCAAATCTGTAAAGGAAGGCAGCTAATGGATCCTTTCCGCTAGCACGTGTACAAACTAAGTAACTAAAATCAAAGCTGTGTTCTCTTTTTCAAAGGATCAGTTCCCTATTTCTTACTCCAGTGTTACTGAAGATTTTTCATTACACATTTCGGGGTAATTTCTATCTTTCATATTTTTTTTGTGGGTTTTTTTGTTTTGTGGGTTCTTTTGTTTTGTTTTTTTTACAGAAAACATGTCCTAGAAAAGGCATGTCCTTTGCTCCTGGTTCCTGTGTGGAGCAGCTCCCTTCCCGCTGGCTGAGCTGCTCAGGCAGAGCCCGGCAGCTCCTGGCCCTGCAGGGCTGAGGCTTTTCCCCATTGCTGGGCACAGGCTGATGGAGCAGCACTGCTGAACACGGGCACACACAGAGGGAGCAGAGCAGCTGCCTTTGCCCACCTGAAGCTCCAAGGCCAAACTCTGAGCAGGCACGGCTGGAAGAGACTCGCAGGCTCCCTGTTGGCTCTGCTGCCCCACTTGTGCCCGGCCCAGCTCTGCGTGAGGCAGAGGGAGAACAAGGGGCAGCTCCCTCCCAGCCCCAGCCCAGGGACTCCTCCAGCCCTGGGCCTTGGGGCACTGTCAGCACCCGCTGCTCCAGCCACGGCTTCTGCTGGCACTGACAGCAACAACCAAAGTGGGGCTGGTCCCGAGGGAGCAGCAGCAGTGCCTGGATCTGATCCCTCAGTCTGGGGCAGCCCCCTGTGGGAACAGAGGGCACAGCAAGAGGGACAAAACCAGTCAGGGTCAGAGACTGGAAAAAGCCAGAGCTGGGAGCAGGAACAGCTGCTTCATTGCACTCTTGGAGAAAGCTCTTGGCTGGGTCAAAGCACTGAAAGGTGTGAAAGGCAGAGAGGAGGCCACACCAAACAATGCTCCTGTTTTCACACCTCCTGTAACAAATGGAAATGATTCATGCTAACTAAATTGTAACTATCTGGAAAGTTATTATTAGGACAATCAAGGGAATTGGTGTTACAAGGCAGATGTACCCCCCCTACAAATGTTACCTGTTAAAATGAAGGCACAGGATGTAGTTTCGAGATAAGTAATGTCCTAAGACAAAATCGACCTTGAGATGGATAAAGTTGGAACGACTTTAGGCGTAGGCCCTGAAAATTATAAAATATAAGACTAATTAGTGGAGCACAAAGCTTACTTACATAACACTATGCTTAGTATGCACACACAGCCTGTAAGGTTATCCAGAGGACAATGAGGATGAGTGAAAGCCTTTGTACAAAAGACCCCCAAAAGAAGACTGAAGACCCCCTAACAACAAGTGAAGCATGCGCCATGAAGAACAGTGATGTAAAATTTAAAAATTGGAAGTAGGGAGAAACTTATGGGAAACATGAATGAATATGTATAAGTATACAGTGTGTAAAGTTTAGCTTGAAGTGCTTTGTTCTGTACATGAGGTGGGGTGAGGAGCCCTCCTCACACTCCAGTCAGATTTGCTTATGCTTTAATCACACTTAATTACTGACCAACTATATATTATTATATATATACACCTGAATATATTTACTAAATGGTGCTCTTTTACTAAATTGTATTTCTTTGATACCAAAATTGCATTCAATGCACTAAATTGTATCAATTTTTTCTTTAATATTAAACTGCTGTTAACAAAAAAGACCTCGTTGTCAAAATTCTAATTTCATTTATAACACTAACAAAAATGAGCTACCAACAGAGCTTGTTTTGATCTACATCAAACTTTGATAAATATCCCTCATCTGGACAGCGACTCCTCTGCAGCTGCTCTGGGAGATCTCCTGGGCCCAGCCCAGTAAGAGGAGATTTCACTGGAGCTGAGGTGCTCGAGGGGGCCCATTTCAATGCTCTGCTGAAGCCCAAGGACATTGTGTTTCCCCAAGGAGCAATGTTCCTTTCTGGCACTCACTGCCCCATGAGGGACAGGATTTGGTTGCTGCCCCTGGGTGAGTTAGAGCCACATCGAGAGGGAGGAGCCCACCCATGGCTGCTGCTGGGTCCAGACATTCGGTGAGATAAAACTGTTATAAATGAAATTAGAATTGTGACAACTCGGTCTCTTGAGTTAACAAGACTTTAATTTAAAATGAATACAATTTAGTAAATTGAATAATAATTGGTATAAAGGAATACACTTTAGTAAAAGAATACAATTTAATAAAAAAATGCAATTTATATATGTAATTTGCAAGTAATTATGTATGATTAAAGCATAAGCAAAACTGACTGGGGTACAGGGCAGGCTTATCACCCCACCTGACATACAAAACCGACCGGGGTACGGAGGGGGTTCCCCACCCTGCCTCACACAGAAAACAAAGCACTTTAAGCTAAACTTTTATACTGTATGCTTCTACATATTCATTAATGTTTCCCGTAAGTCGCCTCCTATTTCAGATTTTCCTCACTTTACATCACTTTTGTTCACAGTGCATGCCTCACTTGTTGCAAAGGGGTCTTCATTCTTCTTTTGGGGGTCTTTTGGCAAAGGCTTCTCTTCTTCCTCGTTGTCCTTTGGATAATCTTATAGGTTTGTGCCTGTGTACTAAGCGTTGTGTTATGTAAGTCTACTAATTAGTCTGACATTTACTGATTTTTAGGCCCAATGCCTAGTCATTCTAATTTTGTCCATCTCAAGGCCGTTTTCATCTTGGGACATCACTTATCTTCCAGACCACATCCTGTACCTCAATTTTAACACGTAACATCTGTAAAAGGGTGCATCTGCCTTGTAACACTGATTCTTTTGATTGCTTCTAATAATAACTTTAATAACAGTTACTATTTAGTTAAGACGAATCAATTCCATTTACTACAATCCCGCATTTCTCTTTTTGATCACATTGATTCATGCTTTTAAAAAAAACCAACTTGAATCTCAGTATTTTTTCTATATTTTCAGTAATTTCATTTTTTGCATTCAGTTTATTACCGTTTCTAATTTTTTAAACATTTCTTGTGCTGCATCAAGTTTTTTGCACTCTCTCTCAAATTCGGTTAACATTTTTTTGAGCTATTATAGTTACTTTTTGTTCAGTATTCCTTGAATTACTGAGTGGATTAGTCTAATAAGGCATGGAATCATACAAGGTAGAAACAATTATCTTAATGTAAAACACAATACCATAAATTTTAACTTTTTCCACTAAGTACTTCTTAAAAAGGTTATCTCACCAATCAGTCTTCAGAAGAGAATTCCATTTTGGAATGGGTACATGTGTTACTCTTTTAATTTCTTCAGCAATTTTCGTGATGGCTTCTCCATGATCATTTATTTCCACACAACATTCAGATTCATTAAACCTTTTACAAACTCCCCCTACTCCAGTTAACAGATAGTCCAGGCCCATTCTGTTGTTATATAGACATGCTCGCAATTGTGAATGTTGCTTGCCCAGCAACTTTAGGGCAGTAGAAGCATGGTTTGAAACAACTTTAACAACTGCTTGTAGCCTTATGAAGTGATTCAATAGATAACATATTGCTGCTGGATCTCGGTATAATGAAGAAGGAGGGTTGTATAACTCCTAAGGCACAGGTTCCTTTCCACTTTTGAGGTAATTCACTATGTGCTCTTTGCTCACAAATCTAATATATTCTATCAGGGGCTTTCCATTTGTTACTTGTTGTATCTGATTGTTTTCAATAGAATTTTTGGTCGCTTATGGGTTGGTAAGGGTTAGCTCCAAGACTTTTAGACTAGCACAACTAGCTGATGGAGCCCTGTCCCACAGAGACTGCAGGGCAGAGCGGCACGGCGGCTCCCCGGACAGCAGCCGGCCCTCTGCCCCCTCCAGAACCCGGCGCCAGCAGCTGCTGGCCGGGCCTCAGGGCTGGGCGGGCACGGGAGGCTGGGGCTGGCTGCAGGCAGCGCCCGGCCGAGGGGCAGAGCCCGCACCCACCCTTCCCTCCTGCCGCTCTCTCCAGCTGGCACAGGACAGGACCCGAGCGGCCGCGGACCTGCGCCGGGCCCTGCCGTACCTGCAGAGCCCACAGGAGCCCCTGCAAGAGGCGGCCATCAAGGTTCATCGGTGAGCCACGAACCCAGGCTCCCTCCCCGCCCCGCCGCAGCTCGGCCCCGGCCCCGGCTGCTGCCCCGGCACCAGCACCCGGGCCCGGTGCCCTGGAGCCCCGCCTGCCCTCGGGGCTGCTGCTGCCGGCCTCTGGCAGCCAGGCCCTTGGGCTGAGTCAGGATGCGGCAAGGGCCCGGGCTGAGCCCTGCCGGGGCGGGAGGGCGTGTGGCCACAGGGCTGGCAGCGCCGCTGGCAGGGAGCTGTGCCGCTGGGGCCCTGACAGGTTCTGTGTTCCCAGGGATAGCCGGGCGGCTCCTGAGGGGGCAGAAAGAAGAGCTGCAGCTAATACACAAATGTGAGTGAGGGCAGCGGGCTGTCTGCGGGGCTGCTGGGTGGAGCTGCAAGTCCTGGCCTGGCTGCGGAGGGCTCTGCTCAATGTGCGGATGAGGGGCGGCGTGAGCAGATCACACCGAGATTTCACGTGGGGCATTCGTGGCCAGCAGCTTCGGGCTGATCCCCTTGGTCCCTGCTCCCTGCTGGTCATGGCAAGAGCCAGCTGGGATGGCCCTGGCAGGGGGCTCTCCGTGGGCCCCCGCAGGTCTGGGATCTGACCGTGGCTCTGTTCATCTCTCTTCCAGCCCTTGAAAGCCTGACGGAAGACAGAAGCTGTTCCATGTCAGACCTGGCACTGGAAACATTGTATGTTCTTCGAGCAATACAGAGTGGCGGATATTCCATCCTCCAGAGGATGCAAGATCAATTCCTCAGGGCATGGAGGACACGGCCTCGTCTGTCAGGCCTCAGCTGGCTGCACTGCTGGATCTCTGCAGAGAGCTGATCTGGGAGGCTCTGTCTGCTGGGGCCACCTGAACCACCAGGGATTTTTTTGTTTCTTAAATATTGTTCTTTTCTTATTTTCGTTTTCTTGTAGTATGTAAATACAGGATATGTTAAAATATACAGAATCCCAAGACCTTTCTTTTGTTGCCCAGGCTGCATGGGGCATAGTGGAAGAGAGGGAAAAGGGGGCTTATGCTCAGCAAGCTGCCCAGGCATGCAGTGGTGCAGGGGAAATGGCCAGAAGCCCCTTGGTCTTTGGTGGCTCTGCTGAAGGCACAAGCCCTGTCGCAGCCAGGAAGCGCCATCTGTGTCCTGCTGCCCGTGTGGTGCTGGCTGGGTTGCCGAGGGCTCCCAGGTGCCTCTTGATCTGGCTCCTCTAGAGCTCCTGTGGGGCTGAGGTGCTGCTTCCGGGCCAGGCTGGGGGAGATACTGAGAGGATGGGGTGCTGGGAGACCGTGAAGGGACAAGGGGCTGCGGAGGCCCTGACAGGACAAGGCCGTGGAAAGGCACGAGGGGAATGTGTGAGGGAGTGGATGGAAAAAGGTTCCAAGGGGACAGAAGCCCTCTGAGGGGCCAGGGTAATGGGAAGACCTGAGGAATTGGGTGTCAGAGGGCATAAGCAGCCCCCGGGCAGCCGCCTTTTTCCTGACACCCAGCTGATCTGGCACTTCCCCAAAATGTCTCCCAGGCCTGCAGCAGAAGCCCTCGAGGCTGAGACAACACCCCTCCAGGAGAGTGGGGACAGCCCAAGGTTCCCCGGCTGGGCTGGCTGGGGACATGTAGGGCAGGGGGGTGCTGCCAGGCCACGGCCACTGGGTGCCTCCAGGAAGGGGCAGTGGGCAGAGGCAGGGCTGGCCGCCAGCCCGGGCCCTCACGGCTGCCCAGGCCACGGTGCTGTGACCGAGGCTCCCCTGACAGAGAGCTCTGGGCCCACAGAGCTGCTGCCACCAAGGGGAGGGTGGCGATGTCTCCTCGAGCAGGGCTGCCCAGTCGCTGCTGCCCAAGCGGGTCTGGAGCCCACAGAAACAGCAGCAGAGTGTGCACAGGAACAGCAGCACAGTGTGTACAGGAACAGCAGCAGCCCCAGCGTCGGCACCTGCGCACTGAGGCGTCCGCAGCAGCCGGGTGCCAAACAGGGGGAGGCTGTGGGCACAGTTGCCTTTGCTTTGGCAGAAGGCTTCAGCAGAATTGGCCACAATGGCTTTCTCTTCACTTGCAGCCTCACAGTAATGCTTGGCAGCTTCAGCTGCAGCCTGTGCCCCTGACTGACTTGGATGGCCGTGCTTGAGGGTGGGCTCGCCTTTCACACTCAGGTGTCTCAAGTCAGCGGCATCGGTGCCATCATGAGAGAGAGAGTAAGAGACTCTGATGGGACATGAGCCCTGTGCTGCAGCTGCCCTCCCTTCTCTTCTGTCCAGGCACCTTAAAGACACATGAAACAAAATCCTGGACTTGCTTGGAAAAAAGGAGTAAGCAGCATGCGATGAAAAAAAGCAGGGACTTACATGGCTTAGTTTTCCACTCCACTTGGAGAATCACAGAATCTCAGAACATTTTGTGTTGCAAAGTATCATCAACATCATCCAGTCTCCAACCATCCTGCCATGGGCACAGGTGGTGCGCAGACACAACTGTCACTAGGATTGGAAGAACACTTCTCCATGTTGACCTTTTCCTCTCCTGGATTTCAAGCAAAGATGAAAAAATCATCTGGTGAATCACAAATGAATATTGTAGCTCACAGAACTAGGAGTAGGAGTCTCCTGTGGCCCATGGTGTGTCCATTCAACCATTGTTCGATTGTCCAGTTGGAGCTCAGCCTGGTGCAGCCCAGGCACAGGCACCAGGCTGGTCCATTTCAGCATCCCAAAGTCTTTGTGGCTCCCTGTGCACCCATTGCTTCCTGAATCCATTACTGAATTGCCAGTTACTGCTGTGCAGGACATGAGAACACAGGAATAGCTTGTTTGGCTCATTCTTGTGTTTGCTGCTCCTGCCTAAAGTAATCATCAGGACTATATGCTGATGTCATGGTATAGCCCAACAGCAAAGACTTTTTCTGTAGTGTATAAAACTAAAATCTTGTCTGACTGTTCAGACACTCTAAAATCCAGGGTGAAGATGACAGCTTTGGTATGGAAGAATCCTAGAAATTTTGACATGTGATTTTTGTAGTCAAGGATTTGAATGCCAATGTGGAAACTACAAAAATATTAAAACTTGTTTTCATTGGCAACCCCTTTGAAATGGCATCAGCACACCTACAGGGGACAGGGTATGACAGTGGGAACAGTACTTGGCACTTCATGGCTTCAAGTGTGGGAGAAAAATATTTTGCCCGGGTTCAACCTGAAGTTCAAGTTTCCCCAGGGTTTTGATTGACTGGTCATTGCAGGTAAATTTAATAAATGCCAAAGGATGTAAAAGCACAATTTCTGGAGAATGTGCACTAGGGAGAAAATAGGGAGAAAACCTTGAAAACAGTCAGCAGGCTTTGTAGAAATTTTAAAAAGATAAAATTAAAAATAGATGTAGCTCTGTGACTGTTCAAGCAGGACCCTTTGTGTCTGCAGGAAATGTCTGCCTTGCATCAGCTGCACACAGACAGACACGCAGCAACTGGAGCCTTGAACATCAGAGACTGGGCTAATGTTTCTCCCAGAAAAACAGACAGAAGATCTCACTAAAACATGACAGTGCCTCCATACAATCTAACCATCCTAGGAAACTCAGCAGCTGATGGTGTTTTTGTGCTACTGCAAACCCCTTTCCTATCCATGGAAAACATCATTCCAGGAAGGAGCAACATCATCTGACAGATAGCAAGAGTGGCCAGCAGTAGCTCCAGGAGCTCCTGCCAACAGCCCCTGCAGGAAGGAGCACTGCCCCCAATGCACGTGGGCTTTGGCTGCCCTCTGGCACAGAAGCCCCCCAGGGGCACAGGTCTCTGGGGCAGGAGACAAGCACCAGCACTGCCAAGGCTCAGATGGGGTGGCAGATCTGCCTTGGCGGGGACTCTGCCACACCTGCTGATTTCAGTGCTGGCCGGGCCCCAGGGCTCAGAGCAGCATTCGTGCCCTGGCCCACACGTTCCTTGTCTGTGTCACACCTGCGGCTTTAGAATGGCCACCAGCCGGGACGTGTCCCAAGGAGGCCGTGCCAGCTTCTGTGCAAGGCCCCGTGCCCTTCCTGCTGTGGCTGCGTCAGCAGCCCTGGGGGCTCCTTCTACTGCCCTGAGCCTGCAGAGCAGGGCAGCGTTTGCTGATGGTTTGAGGTGTTCCTAAAGATCCTGTTGGGCTGTCTTAGACACTTTGGGCAAGGGATTCCTTCCAAGCTGGGCCACTTTGGGGGGATGGGGGCGGGGGGAACCAGGGTAATTGGCAGTGTGTGCAGGGCCCTTTGTGACATATGGTCACCATGGGATGGAAAGGGACAGGGTGTCAGAGGGCCCTTTGTGACACGTGGTGACATAGGAGGTGGCGGTGACAGGACCACGCCACAGCGCTTGGTGCACGCGACGGGACAGGACGCAGCAGAGCGGTGCTGTGAGGAGCCCCCACACAGCGCACTCGTTTGTGTCGGACCCGGAGCTTTTCCAAAGCGTTATTCCTACAGGTGACCTCGAGGCCAGACCACAGGGCTTTCTGACCTGTGGCCTTGCCGAGGTTTCCTTCTTAAGGTTCTCTCGAGGGCAGTCCGTGGGACTTGGTGACCCGGAGCTTTTCCAAGGTGTCGCCCATCCCTGCGGTCACTGCCCTTGAGACCAGACCTCAAACCGTGACGAGGAACCTCCTGTCCTTGTGGCAGGAGCCCTCAAGACCCAAGTGCAGGACTTGGTGTCCTGCAGTCTTGCCAGGACTTCAGTCTTGCAGGTGCCTTCCAGGCACGACTGCAGGACTTGCTGACTTAGAGCTTTTCTGAGCCATCTCTCCTGCAAGTAGACATAAATCCAGTCAGTGCCATGGAGCAGCGACCCCCAAGAGTGCCCAAGTTGGCCTGGGTTGAGGAGGAGGAAGGAGAAGGCCCTGGAGCTGTCCCGGCACAGGAGACTGAAGAGGTGCAGGAGTTCCAGGCACCACAGGAGGGTGAGTTGCAGAGCTTGGCCTTAGGGCTAGTGCCTGTTGCCAGCTTGGCCCCATCCCATTGCATGCCATGCCATCCCCTGGTGCTGTTCCTATGGAAAGGATGTGAGAGTCTTGACGAAGATATGGAGCAGCAACCCTCGAGAGTGCCCAAGCAGGCCTGGGTGGAGGAGGAGGAGGAGGAGGAGGAGGAAGAGGAAGAAGGCCCTGGAGCTGCCCCAGCACCAGAGACCAAAGAGATGCAGCAGTTCCAACCGCTGGAGGAGGGTGAGTGGCAGAGCTGGGCCACAGGGCTGGTGCCTGCAGCCATCTTGGCCCCATCCCATCCCATCCCATCCCATCCCATCCCATCCCATCCCATCCCATCCCATCCCATCCCATCCCATCCCATCCCATCCCATCCCATCTCATCCCATCCCACACTGTCCTGTGGAGACACACCCATGGACAGGATAAAAGAGGGGCTAGGGCTGCCCGCCCAGCAGTGGCCGTGCTCCATCCCCTGGGGCATCCGCAGGGCTGTCCCTGCCTGGGGATCACAGGGCTGGGCTGCGTTCTCCGGCCTCTCCTGCAGCCCCTCAGCTCTGGCTGCTCTTTGCCAGATGCAGCCATGGCCCAGACACAAGAGCAGCACCTTGCCGGTGGCCTCTTCCGCAGAACAGCGCAGGTACCTGCAGCCATCCCCAACTGGGCTGGGCCTGCTGGCACTGCTCAGCCCAGCACCGTGTCTGGAGCACACCATGGAACATCCCCAATGTTTCCGTCTCCTGACCTTCTCCTACAGCTGGTCTGCAACTTCATCAAGAGAATTCGGGAGGAAGGGACCAGCGCCATGGCCACTGGGGTCAGACCATATTCATACATCTTCAACACCAAGGCCGCTGCTGCCCTGCTGGATATGCTTGTAGAGGAGGGTTTTTACAGTCAAAAGCAAGTAAGCAGCCTGTGGCCAGGGTTTGATGCTCCAGGGATCGCTTGGCCTCCCATGCCACGCTTGCTGACCACTCTAAGCCTTTGAGGCCATTGCAGCGTGGTGAGAAGGGAAGCACTTCTCTGGGGAAGCTGGGAACATTCCTGACTCCCTCTGGCAGCTTTACAAGTCTCCCCTTGTGCTTCCTCCAGGTGCCTGCCATGGTGAGGTACATCCACCAGTGGCTCATGGCCAATCAGTTCTCTGAGCACAGGCTGAACAGGACCCTGCTGGATCTGAGCAAGGCACAGCCCGCTGACGTGGTCATTGCTCTCCTGCGTGTGGCCCCAACGTGTGACAGGTACGGGGCCCACGTGCCCAGAGGGCTCAGGGCTCCCCAGCCTATCACCCTGTACAGCCTGGCCCAGGTGTCTGATCAACTGAGACTTCCAGGGTCCTGTGTACCTGGGACCTTTCCCAGCTACATCGGCCCCCGAGCCTGCTGCCATGCCATGCCCCCTCAGGGCCCTGTCCCCACAGGGCTGGGCTGCCTGGGTGCTGCTGCTGGCGAGGGGCAGCAGGCAGAGGCAGAGCTGGCAGCAAGCTCAGCTCCCCCCCACTGCTGCCCAGGACACGGGGATGTGTCTGAGACCCCCGTGAGACAGAGCTGTCGCCCCACAGAGCTGCTATGACCATGTGGAAGACGATCTTGTGCTCGCCCAGGACAGCGGAGCGGGCATACCTGATAGTCCTCGATGTGCTGAGGAACTGGCCAGAGCACAGCACGCGCACCTCTGATGGAGACAACACGGCTGTCTTTGCCCTGGCTGTGAGTTTCTGCAACTGGCCTTTGCTCACCCCATGGCCAGCCACCTCTTCAGCAGCTCTGTTTTCTCCTTCCCCCACAGCATCTCCCTGCCTCAGGCACTGGGCTGAAACCTGGCCTAGGGGCAGCTTCAGGGGCACCAGGCGTGGAGCTCCCCAAGGGTTTCCCCTGACCACTCCCTGCCACACTCAGGCCCTGACACCCGGACACCTCGGCACTGAGCGCTGTCTCTGGCTTCTCTGTCCTCTGCAGGCAACTGTGCTGATGTGGAAGATCTTTCAGACGCCCTGCGTCCCACATGTAGTGACAGTGCATTTCCCCCGCCTCTTTGTGCATCTGCTCTTCCAAGTGTTCTTCAGCACTTCGGAGATGCCAGAGGATCTCAATGCCTTCTGGAAGGGATGCCAGGAGCAACACGGCCTTGCCATCAGCGCCAACAGGTGCTCCATCCTACTCCTCCTGTCCCTGCCATGTCCCCAGGGCAGGAGCCAGTGCTCCCAGCGTGACCTGGGCTTTGCTGTGCACACAGCTTTGCAGTGCAGGCCCTGAAGTCCCTGCTGTGCCAAATGCATCGTGAGGAAGTGGTGGTGGAAATGGAACACAAGCGTGGCTGGGACAAGCTGCTCTCTGCTGACACCCACCACTATGCCGTGGGTCTGCTGGCCAGGTGAGACCCCCTTCTCCCCACTGCCTCTGGCATTTGTTCCCCGTGCTGAGGTTGCCCAACACAGTCCCCACTGTCGTGGGTCAGAGGGCCTCATCACCAAGGGACGGCTAAGGAGAATGGAAAAGGCTGGGAGAGGAGGGTGCCCACAAAGAGTCACCTCCCCAAGGGCCCAGGTCCCCTTGCAGGATGGTGCTCAAAAATCAGAATTCTGTGAATCAGTCCTGGGAGATGTTTGTCCTCCCAGCTCACAGTCTTGGCTACTTTTTCACCCTGGCAGGGAGATGTTGTCTGCCTCTATCCCCTTGTGTTCCCGCATCGTTCCCTACCTGCTCCAGCTGCTCAGCACACAGGAGGCACGCTGGGATCTGCCTGCCCTGGCATTCCTTGTGGAGGTGAGCCTGATGGCCAAAAGTACCTCCCTGCAGAGCTGCCTGCCACCTCTCTGCCCTCTCATAGCTGCAGCTGCCTGGGACGGTGCCCATGCCCTGCGCTGCTGCCCGGGCCCTGTTTCCTGTGTTGTTTCTGGGCTCCTGCCGGCTGGCTCCCCTGTCACTGCCCTGTGCCTTTCAGATCCTGGACTACCTGGACTTGAGCGAATGCAGCGCTAACAGAGTCCTGGAAATCTTCTCAAGCCACCTGCGGAGCGAGAGCAGGGACAAGCGTCACCTGGCGCTCAGGGCCCTTTTCAAGTTGATTGACGATCCCTCGATGGTGAGAAGTGGGCAGTGGCTGAAGCTGCGCCGGGGAACGCAGTCACTTGGGCTCGGCTGGGCTTCGGGCACCGAGGCAGCTGCTGCTAGCTCTCCTGCCTCCTGCTTCTTCCTGACTGCTTTGGGACAGGCCTTTGGCCTCTTGGCCCTGTGGCAGCAGGGTGGCGTTTCACAGACTTGTCTTCCACACAGGCTGAAAAAATGCAGAGCCTGACTGAAAGTCTTGTAGATTTCCTATGGGATGCAGATGGAGAGATAGTCAGGATGACAATCATGATACTCAGCTTTATAGTGTTGGACAAGGACATGCTGATACCCAGCCCCACTGCCCTGCAGCTGGCTGAGGCGCTCCTGCCACTCTTCGACCACGTAAGGCACTGTGCCCCCAGCCGAGGCCACTGGGTGCTGCCCAGACACTTGGTGCCCTGGGGATTCTCAGGCCTGCGTCCTGCTGAGCCCGATGCAGACAGGGCTGAGGTCTTTTTTCCTTCCTTTCATATAGGATAATAGCCAGGTGCAGCTGGTGTCCATATTATTCTTCCGATCACTGATGACTCTTCTAACAGAAAAGGAAAAAAAGGCTCTGAAGTCACACGTGCACCAGAGCCTGCTGCCACTCTTCTTCCACTGCCATGATGAGAACCAGCAGGTGGCAGAGGTGAGGATTCCTGGGCTGCTGCTGTCACCTGGGGAAGGGGCTCGGCCGCCTCCTGCCCTGGCACCTTGCCGGCTGCAGCCTCCTCCAGGCCTTGGCACACGAATGCGGGCGGGTCCTGTGTCCTGACTTGTGGGGCCATCTGTGGGTCTCTGCTGCTCTCCAGGCTTCTTGGGCAACGCTGCTTTGTGCGGCCGAGTTCCTGAAGAGGAGAGATCTTGAAAGACCTGTGAAGAAGAAGAAGCTGTGGATGATCACTGAGTGCCTGGTAAGGACGGCTTGGAAGGCCCAGCCTCAGCCTGGAGAAGCCCCCTGTCCCCAGCGCTCGGTGTGTGGGGCTGGCAGCTGCACCCCTGCCCAGTGCCACAGCCGGGGGCCGCACGGCTTCTTCTCCAGGCTCCTGTGGCCCCGAGCCTGGTGCCGATGGAGCCCCGATCCACAGAGACTGCAGGGCAGAGCGGCACGGCGGCTCCCCGGGCAGCAGCCGGCCCTTTGCCCCCTCCAGAACCCGGCGCCAGCAGATGCTGGCCGGGCCTCAGGGCTGGGCGGGCACGGGAGGCTGGGGCTGGCTGCAGGCAGCGCCCGGCCGAGGGGCAGAGCCCGCACCCACCCTTCCCTCCTGCCGCTCTCTCCAGCTGGCACAGGACAGGACCCGAGCGGCCGCGGACCTGCGCCGGGCCCTGCCGTACCTGCAGAGCCCACAGGAGCCCCTGCAAGAGGCGGCCATCAGGTTCATCGGTGAGCCACGAACCCAGGCTCCCTCCCCGCCCCGCCGCAGCTCGGCCCCGGCCCCGGCTGCTGCCCCGGCACCAGCACCCGGGCCCAGTGCCCTGGAGCCCCGCCTGCCCTCGGGGCTGCTGCTGCCGGTCTCTGGCAGCCAGGCCCTTGGGCTGAGTCAGGATGCGGCAAGGGCCCGGGCTGAGCCCTGCCGGGGCGGGAGGGCGTGTGGCCACAGGGCTGGCAGCGCCGCTGGCAGGGAGCTGTGCCGCTGGGGCCCTGACAGGCTCTGTGTTCCCAGGGATAGCCGGGCGGCTCCTGAGGGGGCAGAAAGAAGAGCTGCAGCTAATATACAAATGTGAGGGCAGCGGGCTGTCTGCGGGGATGTCGGGTGGAGCTGAAAGTCCTGGCCTGGCTGCGGAGGGCTCTGCTCAATGTGCGGATGAGGGGCGGCGTGGGCGGATCACACCGAGATTTCACGTGGGGCATTCGTGGCCAGCAGCTTCGGGCTGATCCCCTTGGTCCCTGCTCCCTGCTGGTCATGGCAAGAGCCAGCTGGGATGGCCCTGGCAGGGGGCTCTCCGTGGGCCCCCGCAGGTCTAGGATCTGACCGTCCCTCTGTTTGTCTCTCTTCCAGCCCTTAAGAACATGGTGCATGACACCAGCCCTGCTATCGAAAGCCTGGCAATTCAAACATTTTACATCGTCCAGGCAGTGGAGAGGGCTCGATATTCCATCTTGGAGAACCTGCAAGTTCAGCTGCGCAGGGCATGGAGGACACGGCCTCGTCTGTTGTGCCTCGGCTGGTTGTGGTGCTGGAGCTGTGCTGGCAACTGATCTGGCAGGCTCTGCTTGCTGATGCCACATGAGAGAGTGGGGATTTTCCTTTTCTTGAGCATTGTTCTTTTCATTTTCCTTTAATATATAAATATATGTTATAATAGGCTGTCTCCCAAGACCTTTCTTTTGCTGCCCAGAGTGCACTGGGCATAGGGAAAGGGGGGAAAATGGGTGCTTATGCTCATCAAGCTGCCCAGGCATGCAGTGGTGCAGGGAAAATGGCCAGAAGCCCTTGGCCTTTGGTGGTTTTGCTGAAGGCACAAGCCCTGTCGCAGCCAGGAAGCGCCGCCATCTGTGTCCTCGTGCCCATGTGGTGCTGGCTGGGTTGCTGAGGGCTCCCAGGTGCCTCTTGATCCGGCTCCTCTGGAGCTCCTGTGGGGCTGTGGCGCTGCTGCCGGGCCGCTCTGGGGGAGACACTGAGGGAACAGGGCACTGGGAGGCTGTAAATGGATGAGGGGCTGTGGAGGCCCTGACAGGACAAGGCCGTGGGAAAGCATGAGTGGGATATGTAAAGTCTGGAGGCTTTAAAGGTGACAGGAGGCCCCTGAAAGGCCGGGGTGGTGAAAAGCCCTGAGGAAGTGGGTGTCAGAGGGCATAAGCAGCCCCTGGGCAGCCACCTTTTTCCTGACACCCAGCTGATTTGGGTCTTCCCCAAAATGTCTCCCAGGCCTGCAGCAGAAGCCCTCGAGTCTGGGACAACACCCCTCCAGGAGGGTGGGGATAGTCCAAGGTGCCCAGGCTGGGCTGGCTGGGGACATGTAGGGCAGGGGGGTGCTGCCAGGCCACGGCCACTGGGTGCCTCCAGGAAGGGGCAGTGGGAAGAGGCAGGGCTGGCTGCCAGCCCCGGCCCTCACGGCTGCCCAGGTCACGGTGCTGTGACCAAGGCTCCCCTGACAGAGAGCTCTGGGCCCACAGAGCTGCTGCCACCATGGGGAGGGTGGCGATGTCTCCTCGAGCAGGGCTGTCGCTGCTGCCCAAGCGGGTCTGGAGCCCACAGAAACAGCAGCAGAGTGTGCACAGGAACAGCAGCAGCCTGAACGTCAGCACCTGCACAGTGAGGCGTCCGCAGCAGCCGGGTGCCAAACGGGGAGGCTGTGGGCACAGTTGCCTTTGCTTTGGCAGAAGGCTTCAGCAGAATTGGCCACAATGGCTTTCTCTTCACTTGCAGCCTCACAGTAATGCTTGGCAGCTTCAGCTGCAGCCTGTGCCCCTGACTGACTTGGATGGCCGTGTGTTGAGGGTTAAGTGTTCTTTTCTTTTTTTTGTTTTTTCCTTCTGGCCTGCCTGGGGAATTTTTACCCATTATGTGCTGGGGCAACCTAACCACCGGTACTTAAGGGTGCTTAAAACGGACAAAGGTAGCCGGGCCCAGTGGGGGGAGAAGGGGGCAGAAAAGGAGGGTGGGGACAGTTTTTGGCTGGCTTTCTTCCGCTTCGGGAAAAAGACGTTCGTTTTGCTGGATCGCGGAGCTGCTGCGGTGTGGAGAAGGGAATTTTCGCCATCACCCAGACGGAGCTGCTTCTTCTTTATCTTCTTCTTCCCTCCTTGTTGGTTGGCCTCGCACCACCTGTCCTGCCGGGACGTGTGGCAGTGCCAGGCACCGCTGCGGAGCTGCTGAAACACCTCATCCACCAGCCCAGGATCTGAGCTCATCCCTGCTGTTCCAGCTGAGTGTTCCTCTGAGCCCTGCAGGAGCATCGGGACTGCCCGCCCGAGGGGGTTTGTGAAAACAAAGCCTCTCCTCCATCCCGTCTCAGCCGAGAAAGCTGTCACGGGGCCCCTGGTTCTGTTTTCTTGTTATTTCTGTAGTTATTGATGTTTGTTTGCCTGGGTATACTAGTAAAGAACTGTTATTCCTATCCCCAGATCTCTGCCTGAAAGCCCCTTGATTTCAAATTATAATAATTCGGAGGGAGGGGGTTCTACATTCTTTCATCCCGGGGGGGGCTCCTGCTCTCCCTAGCAGACACCTGTCTTCTAAAACCGAGACACTGTGCTTGAGGGCGGGCTCGCCTTTCACAGTCAAATGTCCCAAGGTGGTGGCATTGGCACCATCGTGAGAGAGAGTGTAAGAGACTCTGATGGGACATGAGCCCTGCGCTACAGCTGCCCTCCCTCTCTTCTGTCCAAGTGTCCTGTTTTGGACTTCGTGTTTAGGTTCTTTCTCCTCTTGAACTGAAATTGATGAGAGAGAGGCAGTTTTCTGTCATTCGGTCTAGGTTGTTTATTCTTTTCTTATCAGCATTACATGTATGCAACATACAAGAGGCTATATGCACTAAGATAAAAATGTGCAAAATGGCTAACAAAGATTTTCTTCAAGGTCTTTTATATGTCCATTTACCTAATTAACAGGTACCAACTAAATTATTTTTCTTAGTGACCCAATGACCCAACACCTATTTTGGCTATACTG
The DNA here is from genome assembly GCA_032357785.1 of Periparus ater. Classification (NCBI taxonomy): domain Eukaryota; kingdom Metazoa; phylum Chordata; class Aves; order Passeriformes; family Paridae; genus Periparus; species Periparus ater. The sequence goes on from JANVCZ010000035.1 coordinate 3,115,469, forward strand.
CAGCATTCCCTATCCAATCATTTTACTACCCAAAAACCTCTAGAAGAACATGAATAAGAAAGAAGAAGGAGCAAGAGACAACACCCTAAATCCTCCATCTTGTCTCTTGTTCTCTAAACTACTTTTTCGCCCAGTGATTTAAGAAAACTTTGTAATCTACACACTTACACTTTTAGGTTATTCTATCTAACTTTAACATTTGTTCTCCTGTATCACCATGAAAACATGCTCAAGAATTTCATGTTATATGAAATTCAGTGTTTCTTTGGATCCTAGAACTAAGTATTAGAAACAAGGGCACACACTCTGTATCTCAGACTCCAACATATATATATATATATATATATATATATATATAGTAGTTTGTCAGTAATTAAGTATGATTAAACCATTAGCAAAACTGAATGGAATACAAGGAGGGCTTCTCACCCCACCTCATGTACAAAGAAAGAAATTCAAGCTAAACTTTACATACTGTGTACTTATACATATTCATTCATGTTTCCCATAAGTTTCTCCCTACTTCCAATTTTTAAATTTTACATCACTGTTCTTCATGGCGCATGCTTCACTTGTTGTTAGGGGGTCTTCAGTCTTCTTTTGGGGGTCTTTTGTACAAAGGCTTTCACTCATCTGTTGCCGCCCATTTGTTTGGTTATATTAAGTTCAGAGGTGGTTTACCCCAGCTGCTCCCCTGTCATAAAGAATGGTTTGTCCCCAGTTGCCCATCATTGTAAACCCTTCCCATTTTTCCAGATTGTTCCCCATCCATCACCCCAATCCTGCCCCTAAGCCCTATCAATCTATGTGAACCCCACCTTTTGTTCTAGTTCTTTCCTTGCCTATCATCCCTTCCTCGACGCCCCATTGGTTGTACAGCTGCTTTCCCTCCCCTGAGTCCTTACCATTTGTCCTGCATAGTGTAATCCCCACCCTTAACCCCTCCGTTGCTGTTGTCCCATTGGTCACCATACGAGCCGCCCACGGTCCTTAAAACCTGGCGCACGGGGGTGCCCAGGGTCTCGGCTCAGACCTCTTCCCTGCGATCCCAGCCCCGCACCTGTTGGAATAAACTTGTTCCTGGGAAATCGGAAGGGCCTGAGCACTCTTTCTCCCTTCGCCACAACCCGTGTCGCCCTGTGAGCCACAACGCCAGAGCGCAGAGGAGCTCTGGAGGTTCCAGGTTGAGCCTCGCAGTGCTTACTTGGTTCCCCACTCCTGCCGCTGACATCGGCCACAGCTAGCCGAGGCAAAAGGGGCCGAGCGGGCAGCGACAGTTGGCGCTCAAACGTGGGGCCTCTCGTGAGGCGTGGAGACCCCCGGAGAGGTCGGTGAATCTACGCACTTGTGTGGATTTTACAAAAGACTGTGAGCAGCAACTACCCCGGTAGAGCAGACTCATTTCTGTCGAGTGGCGCTCCCGGGGGTCGAGGCGGCAACCGTCGACGTGCCGACGATCGCCTCGGGGTTTGTGGACGTCTCCTGCAGCACCTGTCCGAACTCGGGTGAGTAGCCCCACGTGGGGGACGAGGGAGTGTGCAAGTGTGTGTTAGTCTGCAGCTCCCCCTGCTGGGTGTTGGTGTGCAGCTCCCCCTGCTGTGTGCTGAGAATCCCTCGGGGAGGGAGGGAGGGGTAGCCCAGTTCGGACCCTTTTACTTTTATTTTGTTACTTTTGCCTTTAGCTGCAGGAGGTGGTGGGAATTGCTGTGCTGGAGTTAGAAAGATGGGCGCACGTCTGTCAGCACAGCAAAAAAGAGTTTTCTACCAAGTTGTGGGTACCCTTGAGGGAGGGAGTAGACGGTTTTCTCGTGGGAGGGTGAAACAGTTTGTGAGATGGCTGTTCCTGCATTTCCCCAATTTCACCCCAGACAGAGCAAACACCGTAGAGTTTTGGAATGAAGTTGGAACAAAGTTAACAGAGTTAGTGAATGAAGGAGATACATCGGCTGACAAATTTGTAACATTGTTTATTTTATTTCAGTCTGCCGTAATAAAAGAAAAGAAAATGCAGGAGCAACCGCCACAAACTGCCCCAGTTTCCCCAGTTTTCCCATCCCCGTGTTCCTCTCCCCCTGACCCCGAGTTGAGGGAGACCTGCGGAGCGACCTGCAGGGCAAGCTGTCCTGTTCAGGGTTCCCCCAAGGGTAACAGGATCCCTGGCTCCCCACGTCTCTCCCAGAACCCCTGCCCTGGTAGCCCGGGCCAAGCTACCAGAGCACTTTCCCATTCCCCCATCTCCCCAGTTGCAAACCCTCAGCTAAACGTTTCCCAGGTTGCAAGTCCCCAGTTCTCACCCTCAGATCCCCGTGCCTCAGTTTCCCCCAGTTTCCAATGTTCCCCTGTGTTCCCCTACCCCTCTCCTAACCCTCAAAATTGCTCCCTGAGGGCACAAGATAGCAGGGACCACATGGCTGGGACCTTTCTTTGTGCTCTTTCTCCCCATAATCCCTTTCAGACCCCCATGAACAACCCTTTCCACCCTAACTCCACCCAGTTCCCCTCGAAAACCTCCTCCTCCTCAGGGGCGGGCCCCTCTGAAGTCATGCACCTAAACCCCGCCTTTTCTGATTGCCGCTCCTCCCCCTTGCCCTCCTCCTCAGTCGGTCCTCCAGTCCCGCCCCCTCCGGCTCCTGGTTCCCACGCCCTTTCTTCCGGTTCCCACGGTCCCACATCCAGTTCCCATGCTTTGGGAACTGGAGGTGGTAAGCCTGGAAGCCAGAACCCGGAACAGGGAGAAATCCCCCTTGCCGCACCGGTGACTTCTCGTGGAAGGGGTGAGCGGTCCCGGGAATGGGAAGCCCTCTCCTTCCAAACTAAGAGGGAGCTGTGCAAGGCACAGAAGGAGTTCGGGAGGGGTAGCGAATATTTTAAAGGTCTATTAAAAGCCACCTTTTCTACGAACGAAATGGTACCCAGTGATCTGAAGGAGTTGTTTTCCTGCCTCCTTTCCACAGCTGACTTCAGGTTGTGGAAACAGGGGTGGAAGAGATCATTAGAGACCATCCTTCCAAGCCTCTTGCACAGTAGTGATGGATGTATGCATGGAGTCCCTCTGACTTTAGATCACTTGTGCGGTGAGGGAAATTGGGACAAGCCAGAGGAGCAGGCCAGGGTATTACCCCGGCCTGTCCTGATTAAAGTCATGGAGGCTGCAGAAAAGGTTTTCAATACATTACCTGATGAGGGACCCCAGATAAATTTAATGAGTATTTTCCAACTCCCTAATGAACCTTTTAATAAGTTTATCAATAGATTGCAAGCCCAAGCAGAGAGGCAAGTAGAAGAAGCAGATCTACAAGAACGGCTTGTATTAGAAGCAGCGAAAGCCAATGCCAATGACATTTGTAAACAGATAATTTTCAGTTTGCCTCTCTACCCAACCCCGACACTAGACATCCTCATCGAAGCCTGCTCCAAGAAGGTGCCGATGATGGGGATGTCCAGAGCCATCCCACCGCAACAGTTGAGACGAGCACCAACTGCAGCAGTGACGCAGTTTCCACCATCACCAGCGCGTCAACCACTGTGTTTCCGCTGCAGGCAACCTGGACATCTAGCTAGGGACTGCCCGGCAGGGCATCCTAGCCAAGGGAGCAGTGCAGGGGCGAGGGCAAGCAATACAATAATAAAAAAAAACTAGGGGAGCGGCGCGAAACTGCCCCGCGCGAAGCGATAAATGGGGCAGGTCTCGCGGGGGAGGGGGGCTTTTTACATCAGGCTTGGACACCCAACCGGACGCGACATCTAACCACCACCAAGGACATCCTCTTTCGGACCCAGCACTGGACAGTAGTTGCTGTGGATCCACTGGAGGGAGGCAAGAAAAATACTGGATGTGACTGTAAGTACATCGCCATCGGGGACACTAAACACACACCCCCAGAGATTGAGATCTCCCCGATCACCTTCTCAGGGGGTCCAGAAGATCTCATCCTCTTAGCGCGCTGCATTCACCCACCATATTTTCTCCCAAAGGGGCAAATCATAGCCCAATACATTCCTGTCCCGGAGGGAGTCCCAGTGGATGACCACGCACCAGGCGTCTACTGGGCAGAAGTAGTGGGTGAAGACAAACCCATCGTCAATTGCAGCATCAAGCAGGGTGCGGAATCTGTCCATCTGAAGGGTCTGCTTGATACGGGGGCAGATGTGACGATCATCCCCCAGAGGAGATGGCCGTCACATTGGGAGCTGCAACCTGTGGCAGGGAAAATTCAGGGTATAGGGGGTACTCAATTGGCGCAAGTATCAAAGAGCGTAGTGCAAATTATGGGGCCGGATGGGCAATTGGCAAACCTGCGCCCATTTGTTGCGGATTTTCAGGTTCCCTTGTGGGGGAGAGACCTTATGTCACAATGGGGGGTAAAGATCGAAATCCCGAAAACCCCTCGGGATTTTTAATAGCGGCCACTGTGGAGCGCCCCTTCCAGAAACTTGATTGGGCCACTGATGAAGCAATCTGGATTGATCAGTGGCCGCTTCGAAAAGACAAATTAAGGGCGCTCAACGAGCTCGTGGAGGAGCAATTATTAAAAGGTAATATTGTAGAGACTACCAGCCCTTGGAACTCCCCGGTATTTGTTATCCGGAAGCCGGGGAAAGACAAATGGCGGCTCCTTCACGACCTTCGTGCCATCAATAAGATCATTGTTGACATGGGGCCCCTCCAACCAGGGATGCCTACTCCAACTATGCTCCCCCGAAATTGGGATCTGGCCGTAATTGATATAAAAGACTGCTTCTTTCAAATTCCCTTGCACCCTGATGACGCCCCACGGTTTGCCTTCTCGGTGCCCACCCTCAACCGAGAAGCCCCAATGAGGAGATTCCACTGGCGGGTATTGCCACAAGGCATGAAGAATTCACCCACCATCTGCCAGTGGTATGTCTCCTCATTGCTGTCTCCCGTGCGCAAAGAGATGGGGGAGGTCATCATCCATCACTATATGGATGATATCCTAGTGTGCGCCCCCCATGACGATCTACTCACCCGATCACTTGACCGAGTGGTTAAAGTTTTAACAGCTGCAGGCTTTCAACTCCAGGAGGATAAAGTTCAACGGATGCCACCCTGGAAATATCTGGGTCTGCGGATTGCTGAGAGGACCGTTGTGCCTCAAAAATTGGCAATAAACAGCAATCCGAAAACCTTGTCAGACCTTCACTCGCTGTGTGGGACCTTAAACTGGGTCAGGCCTTGGCTAGGCCTTTCCACTGAAGACCTAGCCCCCCTCTTCACACTTTTGAAGGGGGAGAAGGAGCTGAGTTCTCCCAGGACCCTGACCCCAGAAGCGAGGAAAGCCCTGGAGAAAGTAGAAGAGGCGCTTGTCGAAAGACAGGCGCATCGGTACGAACCGACCCTGCCTTTTGAGTTTATTGTGCTCAGGAGAATGCCACACCTCAGTGGGCTGATTTTTCAGTGGGACCAGGGCTCAAAGGATCCCCTCTTAATCATAGAGTGGGTTTTCTTGAGCCATCAAAGGTCCAAAAGTGTCACCCGGCCACAGGAGCTGATGGCTCAGCTCATCGGGAGAGCTCGAGCCAGGCTTCGGGAGATGGCTGGGTGCGACTTTGCATGCATTCGGGTACCAGTCAGCTTGTCTCGGGACAAAGAGTCCCCAGATAAGCTGACAAAAGAGATGTTTAATCAGTTACTTCGGGAAAATGAGACACTCCAGATTGCTTTGGATAGTTTTGAGGGCCAAGTTTCTGTTCATGCCCCTGCCCACAAATTTTTCAATTCCAAATTCGAACCAATTCCAAAAGAAGTACGGAGCAGGAAGCCCCTCAAAGCCCTGACTGTGTTCACTGACGCATCCGGGGCATCTCACAAGTCTGTAGTGACTTGGAGAAATCCTGAGACTCAGCAGTGGGAAGCAGATGTTCAATATGTGGAGGGATCTCCACAGGTTGCTGAGTTAGATGCAGTCGTCAGGGCCTTTGACAGGTTCTCTGAACCTTTCAATTTAGTCACTGATTCGGCCTATGTTGCAGGGGTGGTTGCCAGAGCAGAACACGCTGCCCTGAAGGAGGTCTCTAACCCAAAATTGTTCGAGTTGCTTTCCAAATTAATATATACTGTTTCCCACAGGAAGCAACCATTTTTTGTGATGCATGTGAGGTCACACACAGATCTCCCCGGCCCAGTAGCCGAGGGAAACCAGATGGCTGATTCCCTCGCTGCCCCTGTTTCCATGGCTCAGCTCCCCGATCGGTTCCAACAAGCTAAGCTGAGCCACCAAATGTTCCATCAGAATGTGCCTGGCCTGGTCCGCCAATTCCACCTGCGGTGGGATCAGGCCAGAGCCATTGTAGCCACATGCCCCCATTGCCAGACCACCGTCATGCCCTCTCTAGGGTCGGGGGTGAACCCTCGAGGCCTGGGGAGCTGTGAGGTGTGGCAGATGGATATAACTCACATTCCCGAATTTGGCGGGCTGAAGTTCGTACATGTATCCATAGACACTTTCTCAGGGGCAGTCTTTGCTTCTGCCCACGCAGGAGAGAAAGCCGAGCATGTCTGCAAACACCTCATGCAGGCTTTCTCTGTGCTGGGGGTCCCCAAAGAGCTAAAAACAGATACTGGCCCAGCATACACTTCCAGAAAACTGGAAGAATTCCTGCAGAGTTGGGGAGTGACACATAAGAGAGGCATTCCACACTCCCCCACCGGCCAAGCGATTGTAGAGCGAGCCCACCAGTCGCTCAAACGCGTCCTAAAACGTCAATGGGATTCAATGAAGGGTTGCGCCCCTCAGGATAGGCTATCAAAGGCGCTGTTTACTATCAATTTTCTGAACTGTACTGATACTAATCCCAATCCTCCAGTGGCACTGCACTTTAACTCCACCAGCAACTACGAGCTCCAACATCGCCCTCCAGTGCTGGTCCGAGACCCAGAAACCCAAAAGATCCTGGGTCCATTCGATCTGGTGACCTGGGGGCGAGGTTACGCTTGTGTCTCCTCGCCCCAGGGACTAAGGTGGATCCCACAAAAGTGGGTGAAACCTTATGTCCCGAAACATCCTACCAGGCCACCAGATGAGCAAGAGGATGTCGCTGCGTCCGTGCAGGCCGCCCCAGTAACCCCCGAGAGCGACGAGAAGGAGGAATGTCTCGAACCCCTTTTCTCTATTGATTTTTTGCTCTCCCTTTATGTTAACTGAAGTATTTGTTTTCCTTTATTTTCAGAGAGCCATCAGAAGGATGACCACCCCGAACGTCGCACTGGCCACCGTGCTCCTGCAGGATGGGGTGTCTCCGGATGGCTCTCTTTTGTTATAAGGACCATATTATAGATTGTTTTTGTAATTTTTTATTATTTTATGTGCATTCGCGGTGTTGCGGAAGTGTTTAATTCAATCCATCCTTTCTTTGTTAATCCCCCCCACGGCAAGTTAACTATGTTGATGTAAACCCTCTTTCCCCTCCTCCTCATCTTCCCTCTCCCGCTCCCGAATGGTTTGCTGTACCCTCTGCTCCCCCAGACCCCACGCCTTCCTCTGTTTCTTAAAAAAGAAAGGGGGAGATGTTGCCGCCCATTTGTTTGGTTATATTAAGTTCAGAGGTGGTTTACCCCAGCTGCTCCCCTGTCATAAAGAATGGTTTGTCCCCAGTTGCCCATCATTGTAAACCCTTCCCATTTTTCCAGATTGTTCCCCATCCATCACCCCAATCCTGCCCCTAAGCCCTATCAATCTATGTGAACCCCACCTTTTGTTCTAGTTCTTTCTTGCCTATCATCCCTTCCTCGACGCCCCATTGGTTGTACAGCTGCTTTCCCTCCCCTGAGTCCTTACCATTTGTCCTGCATAGTGTAATCCCCACCCTTAACCCCTCCGTTGCTGTTGTCCCATTGGTCACCATACGAGCCGCCCACGGTCCTTAAAACCTGGCGCACGGGGGTGCCCAGGGTCTCGGCTCAGACCTCTTCCCTGCGATCCCAGCCCCGCACCTGTTGGAATAAACTTGTTCCTGGGAAATCGGAAGGGCCTGAGCACTCTTTCTCCCTTCGCCACAACCCGTGTCACCCTGTGAGCCACAACGCCAGAGCGCGGAGGAGCTCTGGAGGTTCCAGGTTGAGCCTCGCAGTGCTTACTTGGTTCCCCACTCCTGCCGCTGACATCGGCCACAGCTAGCCGAGGCAAAAGGGGCCAAGCGGGCAGCGACACTCATCCTCATTGTCCTCTGGATAACCTTACAGGCTGTGTGTGCATACTAAGCATAGTGTTATGTAAGTAAGCTTTGTGCTCCACTAATTAGTCTTATATTTTATAATTTTCAGGGCCTACGCCTAAAGTCGTTCCAACTTTATCCATCTCAAGGTCGATTTTGTCTTAGGACATTACTTATCTCGAAACTACATCCTGTGCCTTCATTTTAACAGGTAACATTTGTAGGGGGGGTACATCTGCCTTGTAACACCAATTCCCTTGATTGTCCTAATAATAACTTTCCAGATAGTTACAATTTAGTTAGCATGAATCATTTCCATTTGTTACAGGAGGTGTGAAAACAGGAGCATTGTTTGGTGTGGCCTCCTCTCTGCCTTTCACACCTTTCAGTGCTTTGACCCAGCCAAGAGCTTTCTCCAAGAGTGCAATGAAGCAGCTGTTCCTGCTCCCAGCTCTGGCTTTTTCCAGTCTCTGACCCTGACTGGTTTTGTCCCTCTTGCTGTGCCCTCTGTTCCCACAGGGGGCTGCCCCAGACTGAGGGATCAGATCCAGGCACTGCTGCTGCTCCCTCGGGACCAGCCCCACTTTGGTTGTTGCTGTCAGTGCCAGCAGAAGCCGTGGCTGGAGCAGCGGGTGCTGACAGTGCCCCAAGGCCCAGGGCTGGAGGAGTCCCTGGGCTGGGGCTGGGAGGGAGCTGCCCCTTGTTCTCCCTCTGCCTCACGCAGAGCTGGGCCGGGCACAAGTGGGGCAGCAGAGCCAACAGGGAGCCTGCGAGTCTCTTCCAGCCGTGCCTGCTCAGAGTTTGGCCTTGGAGCTTCAGGTGGGCAAAGGCAGCTGCTCTGCTCCCTCTGTGTGTGCCCGTGTTCAGCAGTGCTGCTCCATCAGCCTGTGCCCAGCAATGGGGAAAAGCCTCAGCCCTGCAGGGCCAGGAGCTGCCGGGCTCTGCCTGAGCAGCTCAGCCAGCGGGAAGGGAGCTGCTCCACACAGGAACCAGGAGCAAAGGACATGCCTTTTCTAGGACATGTTTTCTGTAAAAAAAACAAAACAAAAGAACCCACAAAACAAAAAAACCCACAAAAAAAATATGAAAGATAGAAATTACCCCGAAATGTGTAATGAAAAATCTTCAGTAACACTGGAGTAAGAAATAGGGAACTGATCCTTTGAAAAAGAGAACACAGCTTTGATTTTAGTTACTTAGTTTGTACACGTGCTAGCGGAAAGGATCCATTAGCTGCCTTCCTTTACAGATTTGATGGATGTTTTCTAATATCAAGATATTTTACACTGCAGTTAAAGGAATAGAAAATTGAAATACATGTTCTTCATGACTGTGTCTTGAGTGTAAAAATTTTGCAGTTTGAAACTTGGACCTAAAGTGTTGCAAATGGAAGTGATAAATCCCAATGGACTGAGTGAATGCAGCTTTTCCTATGGGATGTGCAGCACCGCAAGAACTTCCTCAGTGGGGCTGTGGGTGCTTGGAGCTTTGTCCTGTGCCACTCCGGGATGTCATGAAATGGGACTTCACCTGCCACCAGCCCAGGTCATGCTCTGCCACCCCAGCTCCTTGGACCTTGTGTCCCCAAAGAAGACACAAGGCGTTTCTGCTGCTCCACCTTTGCACAGATCCACAGAGAGCTGGGATTATCCCAAGTCTCGTGTCTCCATTGTGCCATATTCCTAAAGAACCAGCAGCCCATCCCGACGAATATGGTGAGTTACGTGGATGGTTGTCCGCTCCCTTTCCTGCCTAGAAATCCTGAAACTGCTTCTAAATGCTGTTCCCTTCAGCTCTTGGACACCTCCTCACACAGAGCTGGGAAAAAAATCCCCTGGCCATGGCTTACAAGGTGAGTTATGCCAAAGGTAGAGCTCTGTTGGAAATCTCTATCCATCCCTATCCTTTTAATATATCTCTACGTGGGGGTGTGCATGGATGTGTCTTGTATGGAAAGGAAGGAGTGTGCAAACAACGTGACTGACACTTTCACCCTCTGTGTTCATTCCATACTCATGGGTACAAAGATAGGATGGAAACCTTTGCAAGGACAGACCTTCTGTCCATGGATACAGAGACATCCAAGAGCCCCTGGCACAGACAGACCCTTCTGTATTGAGAGCTCCACCAGCTATTCACCACTCTTCACAGAAGGAATCGTGAATGCCGTTTATTTGTATCTTTAGCACACCTTTAATAGGGTTCTACAGGGTCCATGGGCTAAGCAAGTTACTATTGGCTAATGCACATAGGTTTGCATTTTTTCTCCTGTACACAAGGATATTGTTTTGCTTTACTCTCTCTTCTGCATGAAGGTTTCAAGGACTTTAGCCTTTAATATCATGACTTATTTCAAAGACTGGTTTGTGCAGACAGGCCCTTACTAATATATAAAATAGATCAACACACAAGGAGCAGAAATAGAGAATTTAATCTTCATAAGACTTCTCTTAAAATGTTGGTAGGGTCCCTTAACTTTGATGACATTAATTTTCATTTTGGCCACCATCCCATATTGCATGCCAAATATTTTATTGCTAGAAACTATATTCCAAGGCTGTAGGGGTGTGTTGGTAACACAGATACCATATGATATCTTCAGTCATATCATCTGATAATGCCCCTAAAATAAAGCTACTCATGCAAGCCTATGGGGCAGTCCATTTGTAAATTTGTATTTCCAGTGGGAATGTCCCTACATCCATTTAGTACAAATGAGTGCAGACCCTCAGTACTATCAAGTTATTTGGATCCACTAAGCCAAGAACACTAGGTAGAGGTATTTTCCAGCACAGATTCCTGCTAGGATGCAGAAATGTAGACCTCTCTCAGCCTTCCCCAATGACTTTGAGCTAATGGAAATTAGATTATAGGACAGGATGTAAAATTTGGTGGCAGATAGCGAACACTGCTGTTTCTTCTTCTCTGGCAGACTGTTCAGGAGAACATTTACTTGTAGTAATACTTTTTGGACACAAAAAATAAAAGTAAAATTTAGAAAGGAAGTACCTCTGAGAACAGATGAACTCAGAATGTGGTTCAAAATGGCAGATAAACACAAGATGCAGAGCAGGTATTTTTCTTTCACCTTTTTCACATTAATTGCAACAGGGGAACAGCTCCTACATCCTTGTTCTGTATGAGACTCTTTTTCTTTTTTACAAACTGTGCAGGAGCAAACCTAAGAATGAGTTGGGGAGGAAAAAGGACTGAACTGTTCTTTACTTTTGCCTCTGGAGAATAAAAGTTGTGGCCTGAAACCTACCTGAGCCAAGCGTATTTTCAGTTTGTAGAAGCTTATTCTGCTATGAATTTCTGTCTCTTGGCTGGATACTCAGCATCTCTAAGTGCAGAATCCTCCCTGGCACCGTATATCCTCGCCTTGTCCCTGCCACCACCACTAAAATATTTTCCTTTCATTGTAAAGTGAGTGAGATTCTACTCGGGTGGAATTCTGCAGTGTTAGGGAATGAAGGCTTTTTCCTTCTTCATTTTTTTATTATGAATTTCTTATTTATTCTATTCACACCTTCTGAGTGAGCCTTTCATAAGGGCTTCTGTATTTCACAGAGGCTACACCTATTTGGGTCTGAAGACTTTGATACAATTCTCATCACTTGAAAATTGAACCTCTGATTTGTATGGATGGCATCCATTCTCCCTGTTCCAAACTTAATAAAGTAGTTTATCCACGTTGAAAAAAAAATACCTCTTGGAGATAGTCGAGACAGTGCATCATGGTGATTACAAGGATGGAGAAGAAGACCATCAACTTCCTCATACCATCAAACTTGATATCAGTACTCAGGTCTGCAGTTATAATTTTAATCCCCTGTAATCTACAGACAATCCTTTATTATCTAACAAAGCTAATACTGAAAAGTTGGAAGCAAGCTGAAGTTGGAAGGGGTAAGTTTCTTAAAAGCTCTTGTTTACAGCAGGATTGGAGTCTTTACCTCTTGTAGCAGTAAGGTTTTAAATTGGTAATCCTGACCTTCCAACTAGAAATTGGTGGCTCCATTGTTGGACTTGCAGCAGCTACATGACCTCAAAGTAGAAGTGCATTGTTCTAACTTCTGTGGAAGCAGTGGCTGCAAATACCATCAGGAAGTGTGTGGAGGCCAGAGAACCCGCCAGTTCAGAAATCCTGGATCTCCCCTGGATGGCTTCTCCCTAGGTGAGACACTTTTGTGTCATGCAGAGAAAAAGTGTCACTCCCAGAGGCCCTAGAGTTGAACATGCTAATTTGTTACACCCCATTGGTTCCCCTCCCTATCAATCCACACCAATACATGTATCCAAGTTTCCCCCGCCCCTCTCCTTCCCTATAAATATCCCAGTTTTTTTCCCCTGTTGGAGGCGGTGCTGTCACTGGCTCCCTTCACTGAGGGCCCTGCTATAACAAAGGCTGTTTCTCAGTGGAATGCCATGCAGCTGTCTAGTCTCTCTCTCTCTCTGCGTCGCCTGCACGCTGCCACTGAGCTGAGATCACTCGCTGGGCAGAGGATGTGCCTGTGCCCCTGGGCAGTCCTTTTCAGGATGACTTCTTCAGAGTAGTCGCGGCACCCCTGTCATCGACACCGCCGCGGCAGAAGTGCTGGAATGGCAGGACATTGGATGGATGCTCTTAGCCCACAGAGCTGGAAATACCAGTTCTAGACACATGAGAAGTCCATTTATGGAATTCCAAATCTGTTCCTCACACTATCTGTGCTCCTCTATTCTGTATCAGATTGGTGAGGAGATAGATGAAACTGTTGGTGGAGAAAAACCACTTAAATTTCAAGCAGAGTAACTGTTCCATTATAAATGGTGAAGATAAACCTGTGAGGCTACCAAAGAAATCTTTCTTTGGCTTCCAATGGGTAACAAATAGATGCTGTATAATCTGCTTTTAATGGATTTCCTTTGGAATGTGTACTTTTTACTGAATGACATAACTGCAATATTTTCCCACTTGCAATTTCACCCTCAAATGGCCACAGGAAATGCAGCAGCTTCTGTTTTCTGTTGCTTCTGTTTGTTAATGCTTCAAGGTGTTGCTCTGGATTTGTACACAGCTGTCATGACCTTAGAAAGAGAATGTTCTAAAAATAGGAGTAAAAAAGCCAGAGAGCTCCTCCTTGCAGCAGACACGGGCAACATTGGATCCTAATTGTTTTTGCAAAGCATCCTAATGGGGAGAGGCAGATATCAGTAATGGAAACTTCAGAAGGTGAGTGGCTGCTTCGTACCTTAGGCTGGATTCAGGAAGGGTCGTGTTACAGAGAGCAAAGTCAAGAGTTTGAGTCAAGTAAGCGTGAGCTGCCCAGAAAGTCAGGGCCCACACTGCTCATGTGTATCAGGGGAAGGTGAGAATCAGGCCCATCTGCTCATAGAAATGCAAGTGACAGCTTTAGCAGCCAAAGGATATGCAAATAAATGGCTTCTATGTATTGGAGAGCATTAAGCATTAAGTTAGTGTTTCATACAGTTGTTGGAAGGCAATGTGGGACTCCAGAGCTTCGTGTTTGAATTGCAACTTGAATTTCCTTATTTGCTGTTATTTAGGCTGCTCTGAAGTAGTAATGAGAAGAAAAAATTGAAAGAAAATGTTGTTTGACGGGGACTGTGGTAGGGCTTTCTTGACAGATTTGAAATGGCTTGAATTCATTAAAATCTCCAGGTGAGGGGAAGATTGTATCCATTCCTCTCTCTTATTAAAGCAAATTTTCCAAGAGGGATCTAAAATTGCATTTGATGGTTGGGGTGTGGTTTTTTTCCCTTCTTTCATGTGCAACCTAACAACTCCAATTTCACGGTCCTATTTAACATTTGATCCATCAAAATCAGTCCTTTGCTTTGTATTTTGGGAACTTGTTAATCTTGGGGAATTTGTCATCTTCTCAGGGCATTGAAGGTCAATCAAATGCTGCAGGTTTCATTCTTCCTTTAATATGGTCTATGTCCTGGGGTTTGACTCTTAAGCAGAGCTGTTTTTTTATTTTGCAGCCTAGCAGTTCTACTGTGGGGCTCTGTGCAGGTCAATTCACTTGAGAACGATGGGTAAATCAGCTCCTGGGAAGATGTGCACTGCCTGGCCCCGAAGCTTCAGCATGCTTGAGGTCAGGGTGGCTGTCTCAGACTGTCTAATAATAATGCATAATTATATAATTAAGTATTCATTTTAATTGCTGATCAATAACATTTGTCTTAAGCTAAATCTGCATGCTAGTTTCTAAACCACTAGTCTGTTTCATCAATGACCTTCCTGATTTTAGCTTAAGCTTTCTAGTTTCTGCTGTTCTTATTTTCTGCCCTGTCCCTGTGAGAGGAAGGGATGATGGCTGGAGGTTTGGCAGTCAGCGAGGGCCTGGCCACCACTACAGTTCTGTCAACTCAGCCTTGGAGATGTGATCAGGAATCTGCTGTTAGTTCCCAGTTTTGTATTGCAAAGACTGACCATGCTGCCAGCACTGTGTTTTATGAGTGAATTTCCATTTCTTTGGTCAAACTGAAAAGCAGCCTTAATTTTAAAGTGGAATTCTTTGTGGCTGAGGCTGTGAAGAATATGGTGTTTATACTCACATCCTACTGGCAGTACGGTAGAACAACTCCTAACCGATTTGGTAAAAAAGACCTACTTTTTCTTCACTAAACCTGCCCTAGCAAAATTCATAAACTGGTGATAGCTATCTCTGGAGTGGAAAATCTTTATTGAGTTTCTTGACAATTTAATATACTTTGTCAAGCTTTGTTGTTTAGTTTCTGTTTATCCAGAGACACTTGGGGCTACTTTTGCTTCCTAAGGGATTAAACTAGCAAGCACTTAGAATCGGATATTGGGAAGATGGGTGCAGGAGACTTGGTAATTCACTACTGAGAAACATAATAATGATGAACATTTCAGATATGAAATGCTCTTGCATGATATTTCATTTTTCTTTAATTTTTAATCCTGGATAAATTAAATGAGGGTTTTGGGGAAAGCATGAGCTGGAAATTATATTGTATTTATATTGCTGTCTCATTATGGACTTTGAGATTTGGGTTCTTTTTCCCTTTGAACTGAAGATTGATGAGAGGGAGGCAGGTTTTCTCTCGTTCGGTCTCAGTTGTTTATTTTTTCTTATCAGCATTACAAGGTACAAGGAGCTATGTGCACTATGATAGAAAAGGGGTTAAATGGCTAACAAAGATCTTCTTCAAGGTCTTTTATATGTCCATTTACCCAATTAACAGGTGACAACTAAATTATTTTTCTTAGTGACTCAATGACCCAACACCTGTGAGCTGCACTGTGACATTTTCTACCCAATCACCTACTACTACCCTGTTGGGGAGGATGAAACAGGGAAACCTGGTGAATATGATTGTTCAACAAAAGATTCTGAAGGTATGAGGCCTAGAATTGAGATAGAAATGAGAGCTTGCTTTGAGTCTTAAGATACAGAGTATTGGTTACTATATGACCAAAGAACAATAGCCTAGCCAGTTGAAGGAGAATCCCTGCTGACAAACCAATGTCCTGCTGATAGGAAAGTCCAGAGGTAAAGAAACAAGAACTTGTAAAGCTCTGTAAAGTATAAAATGCAACACTGTGTGTTAATATGGGGATGCTCATACGCTGTATGTAAATTCTTTAGTGGGTGTGTCTCATGGTGATTGGTTACTAAGAATTAGAATATTCACTATAGGAAAGCATATAATCGATTGTAACAGGAGCCTCTCTCTCTATTTCTCCCTCCCTCCCCCTTCCAACCTCACCTCTCCTGCCCTACCTGTGCTCTCTCCCCTCCCCCGGACCACGTGGACGCCGAGGCTGGTGGCGGACACGGGTCTCCCCTCCTAATACCCTTATAATAAATTGCTTATACTTGAACAGCTTGGAGAAGTCTCTCACCGCGAGCGAGCGATTTTTTACACACCAATAGCTGGCGCCCAACGTTTGAGACTCGTCCCACGCCTTCTCCATCGGTGAGACACTTCTCCATCACTTTTAACTAAAGACTGGTTTTTCACCCTTTAAGGCCGTCTGGAGTGCAGTTTATGCGGCTGATGACCGTAACACTGTAACTCTCTTTCCCGTTCCGCAGCACCTTTGGGCACGGGCCGGCTGTTGCCTAGCAGCGTCAGCTCCGGAGCTTTAGAGGTATCCGCCGCGTGGTTTTTTCAGGGTGCAGGGTGCCAGGCGACCTCTGCACCCCTGGTTTCCGCAGGGTCCTGTGACACGAGAGAGGGTGGCAAAGCCACACCTCTTCTGTGCTACACGGGACATCCCCCCTGCGTGGGTTTTTCGGGGTGCACGTTGCTGAGCAGCGTTTGAACCCCTGGTTTCCACAGGGTCCTGTGACACGAGAGAGGGTGGCAAAGCCACACCTCTTCTGTGCTACACGGGACATTCCCCCCTGCGTGGTTTATTCAGGGTGAAGGTTGCCTGGCAGCGTCTGAACCCCTGGTTTCCGTGGAGCCCCCGTGGAGCTCAGGGGCGCTGCAAGGCGATGTCTCACCTGGGCTAGGTGGGGAAAGCCTCTACGTGGTCGAGCGAGGGGCAAACGCTGCCACAGCATTTGCACCCCGATCTCTCTAAAAGTTTTTCCGCTGCAGTGTCCAAACCGTAGCTTTTAGACGACTCTGCAGCGTGGTTATGTGCGAGTATTACTAAGTGACACCCGAGAACGGACGGGAGGTGCCTGGCCAGCACCCATCGCCCGAGCTCTGAGAGATGAGCCAACACCATTTAAATAAGAGGTGAGTCACAAACCAGTCTATCATGGGTCAAAGCTGTTCTACCCCAGAAAAAAAGCTGTATAAGCAACTAAAATTTTCACTGAAAGCCAGCCAAAGTAAATTGCCTAAACAAGAACTAAAAACCCTTCTAACCTGGACTCTAGTTAATTTCCCAAACGCAAAACACTCAGAATTTTTTACTAGAGATTTCTGGGACACAGTTGGTAATAAGCTGTTTAATAACATTTCCCGCCGAGATATGGCGGCCGCAAAGTTGATCCCAGCCTGTAGAGCACTCGTGGAAATGTGTGCTGCGAATACACAACGCGCGACGAGCCCCTCATACCCCGCAACCCCCGTCTTTCCTACCCCTCTCCCCAACCACGCGGCCCCCGTATCCTCGGTCCCCGCCGGCCCCCCTCCCTTCCTACCCGCTCAGACCGGCGTGCCCCGTCCCCCCGACAACGCGCCCCCCGTACCCTCTCTCCCCGCCGGCCCCCCTCCCTTCCTGCCCGCTCAGACCGGCGCGCCCCCGCTCCCTGACCATGCGGCCCCCGTTCCCTCTACCCCAGTTCCGGCACGCTCCGTTCCCACCCCTCCCCCCGCCTTCCCCGTCCTAGCGCCTCCCCGCTTTTGCCCCCCTCCTGCCGTCCCGGCTTCCCCCGATGTTGCGGTCCCGCCCCGTTCCTCCGTCCCCGCGGTTATGGGCCCCGTCGCCGCTGCGGCTCCGCCGGCCCCCGGTGGCGCGGTCCCCGCGGTCCTGCCTTCCTCCGCCGACACCGTGGTTCCCGGCTCCGCCACCCCGCCCACCCTCGGCATCCCGGTCCCCGAGGCTCGGCTCCCCTGCACCCCCTCCGTGCCACCCGTGCCGCCTTGGTGCCCCGCGGGCTCCGCTCTCCCGGCAGCTGTGCAGTCGCCAATCCCGCCGCCGCCGTCCAGCGATGTCGTTCCGAGCGGCGCGGCGCGGGCCGATTCGGAACTCGCGCTGCCGCACACCACTCCCCCATGCTGCCCTGCAGCGCTGACGTCATCCACGCATGCGCAGTCACCGCTTCCATCGCTGACGGTGCCGACCACGCCCCCGTGTCCTCCGTGCCATCCCTCCGTGCCAGCCTCTCAAACCGCGGGGGGGGAGAGTAAGGACGGGCACGGGACCCCGGCTCTACAACTGCTGACACCCGCCTCGCCTCTGCCACCGCCCAGCCCAGCCGTCCCGTTCCCGCAACGCCTCCTCGCGCTGCAGCCTGCTCCATCGCTTCCACCCGATCCTGCCACACAGCTCCCGTGTACACCTGCCGCGCCAGCAGTTCTACCCGACACCATGGAACGGCAACAGCCACCATCACAGCTGAATCCGGACACAGAGGTCCCCTCGCCTAGCCTGACGGCCCGCCCACTCCTGCTCAGCTCCCCTGCGTCGCAGCTGCCGCCTCTGCCGAGCACCCAAAACAGCTTCAACAATCCTCACCTGACGGACTGGCATGAAGTACAACGTCAGATCTGCAGAGAAGAAAGTCTTCATCCTTTGGCTATGTCTGTTTTAGTGAGCCAACAGCCTGGTGGTCCCAAAACATGGGCCCCCATCCCATCTCAGGATATAAAAGAACTAAGGAAAGCAGTGAGAGACAGTGGCATTTGTTCCCCATATTTTAAACAGCTGTTAAAAAGTACTCTAGAAGGATACACGCTTACACCAAATGACTGTAAAAATCTTGCTAGTGTAACTCTGACAGACTCACAATATATGCTGTGGGAATTCAAATGGAGAAAAATGCTCACAGAAGTGTTAGCAACTTACAGGCAAAGTACTGATGCAGATCTTCGTGCCCTCACTATGTCTAAATTAACTGGTGATCACCCTGATGATAGAAATGAAGATCAAATAAATTTACCCAGAATAGTATTAGATGACATTAAAAAGATGGCTCGCAGAGCTTTTTTGCAAGTTCAACCTGCAGGAACTTTTGAAAAAGCATATAACCTGATTAACCAAGAGTTGTCTGAGCCATTCACCACCTTTGTTGACAGAGTACTCCAAGCAGCAGAGAGGCAATGCAGTGATGAAATAGCCCGCCCGATAATGGTACGTGACATTATCGAGAACAATGCTAATGCAGAATGCAAAAGGGTCATCAAAGCCCTGGGAAAAGAAAGACCCACAGTGCCTGAAATGATTAATGCCTGTAATAAAATTGGAAGTCCACAACAAATGGCAACTATCCAAGCAAATGAACTTGGAAAGACTTTAGGAGAAAAAATTGAAAGAGCTCTTATAGCTCAGACAGCACAAGCAGATATACGAGACCAAAAACTCACTGAAATCCTAGCTGCTATACATCTAAACTCCCAGCAACAGAGCAACAACATGACTGTTATGCAAGCTGCTGTAACAACAGGACCTTGCTATTTGTGCAAAAAACCTGGTCACATTATGAGGTACTGCCCAGAAGCTAGAAGGACTGCAGAAGCACCAAATCAGTACCCTACCTATGACAGGGGTAAACATCCTAATTCGCAGTGGTACACCAAACGTAATAATGCTAAAAGCCATATTCCAAAAAACCCGAAAGCGAACGCACAATGCCATCGCGTGACGAAACAAGTAGTGGCATCTCAAGCACCCAAAGGAAAATTTGTCCATACCCCAGCAACTATGCACTTCGGTTCATCGCCAGCAGAATCCCAAGCAACGACACAGACGTACTACCCCCAGGATTTTGGTGCACTCTGGCAGCCTCCAAACCAACAACCTTTTTGAAAGATGACGGCTATGACTATATATCTACAGGCACCACTGGAACTTCACAAAAAAGACAAGACTTTTTAGTGGTAGGCAAAGAAAGGAATAGCATCCTGGGACTGCTTGTTCTGCCTTGTGTAATGTCAGTCAACTGCAAAGAAGAACTACTGGTGTTAGCCAAGGCCTATGATCCCCCACTACACATCTGGCCTAACACCCCTATAGCTATTGCTATAGCACTGCCCCTGGAGACTATAGATCAGATACCACCACGCTGTTTCCCAACTACTCCTGAAAATCCCGAGGTATGTTGGATTCAACACATAAGCTGTGACCGACCAGTAATAACTTGCCAATTGTCTAGTTGTGGGGTCCAGGTTAATATCAGAGGGATGATAGACACGGGTGCAGATGTCTCTATAATCTCACATGATCACTGGCCGGCAGATTGGAAGCTGATAAATCCCTCAGGTACTATCACAGGCATTGGAGGTGCCACTTCGTGTTTACAAAGTGAGTCTGTAATCAGTATTACAGGACCAGAAAGAAAAAAAGGATTGATCCGCCCTTATGTGGTGCAAAAACCCATCACAGTATGGGGAAGAGATTTACTTTCACAGTGGGGAGCAAAAATTGAAGTGGGTTTTTTGTAGGGGCCACTGAAGCACTCAGTACTTTAAAACTGACCTGGAAAACCGACACCCCCGTCTGGGTCGACCAGTGGCCCTTGCCGGATAATAAGCTGAGTGCCCTCAAAAGACTGGTAGCTGAACAATTACAAAAAGGTCACATTAAACCCACCAACAGTCCCTGGAATTCACCTGTGTTTGTTATCCACAAGAAAGCCTCTGACACCTGGAGATTGCTACAGGATCTTAGGAAGATCAATGCAGTAATTGAAAGCATGGGACCACTCCAACCTGGCCTGCCTATCCTCTCCATAATCCCAAGAGAGTGGCCACTCGTTATTATTGACCTAAAAGACTGCTTCTTCAACATCCTGCTGCATCCAGATGATGCACCCCGCTTTGCTTTCTCAGTGCCAAGTACAAACCTACAAGAACCCCTCCAGAGGTATCATTGGCTTGTTCTACCTCAAGGCATGTGAAATTCACCTACTATCTGTCAATATTTTGTAGCCCGTGCGCTGTCTCCAGTTCGCAAGCAATTTCCACAATCAGTCATCCTTCATTACATGGATGATCTCCTCGTCGCAGCGCCAACACAAAAACAGGTGGAAGAAACCCGCAACAGAGTAGTCACAGAAATAAAAAAGGCTGGACTGGTAATCTCTGAATCAAAAATACAAGAGGCTGCTCCTTGGAAATACTTGGGATGGAAGCTAACAGAACAATCCATCACACCACAAAAGATAGAACTACGGACTAATATTCGTACCTTACAGGATCTACAGCAGCTCTTAGGAGAAATTAATTGGGTCAGGCCTGTGTTGGGAATCACAGCTGATGAACTAGCCCCACTCTTTGACTTACTAAGGGGAGACAGTGACATCAAATCCCCTAGATTTCTCACCCCTGAAGCCTACAAAGCTCTAGAAAAAATTACAGATGCTTTGCAAAACAGACAAGCGCACCGCTATGTTCCAGATAAACCCTTTTTCCTTGCAGTGTTGGGAGAAAAATTGAGATTGCATGGTCTCATTTTTCAGTGGGACCCATCTCAAAAAGATCCTTTGCTAATAATTGAGTGGATTTTTCTTGCCTACAGGTCGCCAAAGACAATATTCACATCTTTAGAAATGATATCCCAAATTATTATCAAAGGCAGAGCAAGACTTCTTTCAATATCTGGCCGTGAGTTCACAACTATTTACTTACCCCTGGTAAAAACTTATTTTGATTGGGCAATGCAAAAATCTGAAGACCTGCTCTATGCCTTACTAGATTTTCCAGGTGTTTGTTCTATCCACTATCCAGCGCACAAATTAATTAAAGCTAAATTATGCTACAGAGAAAAACCCCTGATCAGTGAAGAACCTTTAGATGCCATTACTCTCTTCACTGATGGGTCAGGACAAACACACAACTCAGTCATAACATGGCAGAGTAAAGAAACTAAAATCTGGAAACAAGATGTTCAAAAAGTTGAAGGCTCTCCCCAAATTGTTGAATTGGCAGCAGTTGTAAGAGCATTTCAGCTCTTCCCAGAACCCTTCAACCTAATCATTGATTCAGCATACGTTGCCAATATTATTAAGAGGATTGAGGGATCTGTTTTAAAAGATGTGAATAATGACAAACTGTGTCTTTGGCTCACCTGCCTCTACCAAATTATGTCACACAGGAGTAATCCTTACTTTGTTTCCCACCTTAGAGCCCACTCTGGTCTCCCAGGATCTATTGCAGAGGGAAATGCACGAGCTGATGCACTGGCATCAGCAGCATCTGAAGAAGTTGTAGCAAGCATTGAAAGTTCTGCTTCAGTGCTTCCTACAACTACACTGCCTAACACTGTTGAACAAGCCAAATTGAGTCATGCATTTTTCCACCAAAATGCACAAGCACTCAAACGAGACTTTTGCATTACCCTTGAACAGGCAAAGAGTATTGTACGGGCCTGCCCTGACTGTCAGCTTGTTCAACCAATCCCCTCCACAGGAGCCACCAACCCACGAGGGTTGGAAAGCTTGCAAAAATGGCAAACTGATGTTACTAAGTACCCCTCTTTTGGAAAACTTAAAAATCTCCATGTCTCCATTGATACATTTTCAAATGCAATTTTTGCTTCTGTACATACAGGTGAAACTACTAAGGATGTTTGCCAACATTTCTCACAAGCATTTTCCTATTTAGGTGTCCCCAGAGAAATTAAGACAGATAATGGTCCTTCATATGTTTCACAAAAATTGGCTGCATTTCTAAATGATTGGGGTGTTCGCCACACCTTTGGCATTCCCTACTCCCCCACGAGTCAAGGAATGATAGAAAGAACACATCAAACTCTAAAACGTATCTTAGATCATCAGAAAGGGGGAGAAGCCCAGGCTACACCTCAAAGGAGGCTGAGTAAAGCCTTGTATGTTTACAATTTCTTGAATAGCTCTGCAGAAGAGCCAGACCCCCCTATCTACAGACATTTCTTAAACAACAAAAAGGCAAAACTGAAAGACCACCCCCCAGTTTTAATTAAAAATTTGGAGTCAGGACAGATAGAAGGACCGTATAACCTTGTAACATGGGGGAAAGGGTTTGCGTGTGTTTCTACAGGTGGAGGACTCAAGTGGATCCCTGCAAAAAACGTGAAGCCATACCGCACATCAAAACCCATAGACACCCTCGCATCAGCTGACAACTCTGCAAACAGAAGCAAAGAAGCAAGCACCCAGACCTGAACTACGCTAAATCACCAGGAGATGATCTGCTTAAGACTGTTTCAGAAAATGAAACTTCAGTATTTGTGCAAATGCATATTGTTTTTATCCCTTTGCTTTAGTTTTTGTAGTGAAGCTTTACCTGTAAATCAACCTAAAACAAATGTCTGGGTTGCCTTAGCCAAGTCTGCAGGCTCTGACACTATCTGCTTATCAGACACAAGCCCTGACAAACCCTTTTCAACCTGTTTAGTTGGAGTACCTCTCCCAAAGGGTTTTGACAATGTTACTCTTGAGAAGTATTGGCCATATGATGATCATCACATTTCTCCAACTCCCAATGCGAGACACCAGACTTATATTGACAATTCTAAAGTGGATCATTCTGATCTTCAAGAACTAGAAATCCTGGGTTCATTAACTATGAACACCTGTTACCTGTTCCATCTCCTAGGAAAGAACAGCCCTAATTTAAATGTCACCCCATATCACCCCGCTTATAACAATATGACCTCATGGTGCCAGCAAACTAAACTTCTTACATATGAAGAACCTCATGCATACCGCTTTAACAAACTTCCTATTCGATTTCCCAAAGGAATTTGGCTCATCTGTGGAGACAGGGCCTGGCAAGGTATACCCTCAAAAATAACTGGTGGCCCTTGTGCCATGGGACAACTTACAATAATTGCTCCCAGTGTCAAAGAGGTAATCAAAAAGAAAAACAGGAAAATAAGATCCTCCTTGGGACATCACTATGATAGTAATTGTGATAGTGATTTTCACCCTTGGAACTCTGGCAGTTCAGTTGCCGCAAGTATTTTTCTACCTCAGTTAACTTCCTCAGTAGCCTTAAGACAGCTAAACAAGCTGGGATGCTGGCTCAGCAAAGAAGTAAATGCCACCTCTGCCATGGTCAGTGATCTACTGACAGATGAAGGAGCGGTTAGACATGCCTCTTTACAAAACAGGGCCGCCATTGATTATCTTTTATTAGCACATGGGCATGGCTGTGAAGATTTTGAAGGGCTATGCTGCATGAATTTGTCTGATCATTCTGTTTCTATCCACAAACAGCTGCAGAATTTAAGAGATTTAGCAAACCAAATCACAACAGATGACCCATCTTGGCTAGACAATTTGTTTGATGGTTTGAGCTTTGCACCCTGGCTAAAGCAACTCTGTAAAATAGGCTTAGTTATTTTAATAGCAATAATTGTAGTTTTAGCAACAGTACCCTGTATACTTCAGTGTGTGTAAAAACTAACAAATAAGACAGTTTCTAGCATTTTATTAGTTCATCGAGACAGAGGAGATGTTGGGGAGGATGAAACAGGGAAACCTGGTGAATATGATTGTTCAACAAAAGATTCTGAAGGTATGAGGCCTAGAATTGAGATAGAAATGAGAGCTTGCTTTGAGTCTTAAGATACAGAGTACTGGTTACTATATGACCAAAGAACAATAGCCTAGCCAGTTGAAGGAGAATCCCTGCTGACAAACCAGTGTCCTGCTGATAGGAAAGTCCAGAGGTAAAGAAACAAGGAAAGAACTTGTAAAGCTCTGTAAAGTATAAAATGCAACACTGTGTGTTAATATGGGGATGCTCATACGCTGTATGTAAATTCTTTAGTGGGTGTGTGTTGCTATATTTTATATATTAGTAAAGGCCTGTATGCACAAACCAGCCTTTGAAATAAGTCGTGATATTAAGGGCTAAAGTCCTTGAAACCTTCATGCAGAAGAGAAAGTAAAGCAAAACAATATCCCTGTGTGTAAGAGAAAAAATGTAAACTGTGTGTGTTAGCCAATAGTAGTTTGCTCTGCCTGCAGACCCTGTAGAACCCTATAAAAGGTGTGCTAAAGATAGAAATAAACGGCGTTCACGATTACTTCTGTGAAGACTGGTGAATTGCTCGGGGGTCTTTCAACATCTGGCGCTCCGACCAGGGACACCCCTGCGGGCAGAGGGGCCTTGGAGTCAGCGGAGTGGATCTGGCCGTTAGACGTCGTGGGCTTGGATCGGCACCGGATAGGCAGCCTGAGCGCGGTGAGACGCGGAGCGGTAGGACGTGGTAATTCAGGCTGCTGGGGGGGGCCCAAAGGCAAGTGCGTGTGAGAGGGATCGCGACCTTCCGGCTTGCGGGGTGCCGTCAGCATGGTGGATTTGCGGCGGCAGGTAAACTGCTTCTCAGCATCCTCGTTAAACGAGGCGAAGCAGCCCAGGAAAAGGACCTGGATATGCTCATTATATGGGCTAATTGTTATGAGCATTTGCAGTGCTCACATTGCTTTTTGCGGTACAAGAACGGACTGATATATCGGCTCTGATATGGGAAACGGCAATTACGGAAAAGAGCAAGGACACTGTGTCTCTCGGTCGAACTTGGCAGATTGTAATTAATACCTTAAAAACCAGAAAAGTGAGATATGCTGAGGCTGTGAGCCCCGTAATTCTACCTGCGTCACAGCGGCAGATGCCTTTACCTCCCACTGCTGGGCAAGCTCTCCTATCTATGCTGCCCATGGAGAGAGGGAGGGAGAGTCAAAGAGAAGAAAATAATGAGGAAAAAAAAAAAGTTCCACAGCGAACGCTGAAACAATGAACAGAATCTGTTCGGTTATGGCAGGATGTGATAACATCCGGAAATATTTGCTTCATTTTTGGAGTCACTTTTAGCATTAAAATCTTATTTAAGTTCCATCTTTACCACCCTGGAAGAAAAGAAGCCAAATTTAGACTGGTTTCCACCCAAACCAGGGGGACATGGGGGAGCGAGGTGGGCACAGAGAGCAAAGGCACCCTGGGGGTAGAAGCAGTGCAAGAAAAGTTCCAAGGCTACACTGATAAGCTGCAATGGTCGCTGTTACCACCTGGCCGTGAGAGACTTTTCGGTAACATCGCCTGCTTTTTTAAAATCGTGCCCCTTTTTCCTCTATCGGCGAACAACAAGAGAGATTGAGAGAAAAAACTGCATTTGTTAAAGTTAACTTTGTGAGGTTTTTTTTTTCTTTCTCTCCGTTTTTCCTCTCTGTGGCAGTATGCAGAGAATGTGAATGAAGATAAGAGCAGAGCTGCAGCGGCAGCAGAGTGGGCAGCTCACCCCCCGCTCCCTCTCTAAGAAAAAGCAGCGGGATAGTACCCAGTTTGTTAAAAAGTCATGATTTATTGGGTTTTCAAAATGTTTTTATATATCCTTTTAGAGTTAATTTTGTGTTTGAAGTAATTATGAGTTCATGCAATTACAGATTTTAGGATTTTACTAGAGAAGTTATTGTAATTCTTTGAAAGTTAAAAAAAAAAAAAAAAAAAAAAAAAAAAAAAGGGAGAAAAAGTTTTTAAGAGAAGTTGCCTTGCAATAATTGGTCTTAGAACCTATGATTAAAATATGGTGTGATTTACAGCTTTTAGGAAAACCTTCTTCCAATTAGTGTTATCTACAGAAGAGATTTGTGGCTTAAAAAGTAATTAGTTAAGAGAACTTTACTGTACAAGACAAAGTTAAGTTAGAGCATGTATTATCTATTTGCTTGTTTTTTCCACAATTTTAATAAGGTAATTTTAATGTGAGTTCTTTTGTTATATAAAACACATATAACTGCATATATACCAATTTGGATTTTGGATTTTAGTTTAACAATTGGACTTGATGTTTTTGAAAAGTGCTGCAAAAGCTAAATGGCAACTTGCCAAATCCTGTGTTGTTGTGGTTTTTCTCTAGAAAAACTGCCACTTTAAAATCCTAACCAATTTAAGCATATATTAGGTAAATTCCTGTTATGAATAAGTATTTTTAGTAACATTTGCAGTTATTGTGGGTTATTCTCAAAACTAGGTGACATAGAATTGTGATGTATTTGTTACAGTTTTATAATTTCTATAGTGGATCCATGTTATTGTTATATTGTGTTTAAAAGGTATATATCAAACTTTTAGTTGCTTTTTGTAGTAACAGAATAAGATTAAGTTAAGTTTTTATTTAATATAGATTAAGTGTTAATAGAATTAAGGATAGTCAAGTTTTATAATGTTTAGGCTTGAATGTTTTTAAGTTAAGTTTTATAACTTAGATATTCTTTTAAGGTTAAGTTTGTTATTTCCTTTTGTCATAAATAATTATTGTTAGGTTTAAATATTGTTTAATTTAAATTGTTTTATGTTTTATTGGAGACACTGGTTTAAACTGCAAAGTATAGTTGTTTTCCTAGAGAGAGGAAGACAGCCACAACTGAAACAGCTGTGACGGAACACTGGTGAGCACCTGCTTGTGGATAGAAGTGAATGCAGTCTGTGACACCCTTGATTTCATCGGGAGTTCTATTATTTGTTCCAATCTCTGCAGTTTTTGTTTGTTATAGCTTTCTTATTTTTCAGTGTTTCCAGAATTTTAAGAAGATGTACCATTGCTGAGGATCAGCTGCCATGGGAGAGGCTTCAGATTAAACCAACTGCTGCATGGTTTAATTGGTCTGGTACCTAAGGCTTCTGATCGTTTGCTTTGTACAAATGCATTTTAACAGTTTGCTGTGCTTTAAGCATCTCATATATGCTACTATTGAGAACCTTGTTTTAGAAATATGTTAAGAGGCATCTTTCCAGTTTAAAGCCAGGCCCTGGCCAAGCCTTGACTTTACCTGGACAGAATGTTTGCCAGCAGATCCAGATGTTTTCTGTACCAAAAGAGTATTTGAGTCACTTTTTGACTCGACAATTTGGCCCTGTTGATATGACAGCTGGATCAATTTTGAAGTGGGCTTGGAGAATCATTTCCGGAGATGATAATCCAATCCTTCACTGATTTTTTTGTTTCTGTTTGTTTGCTAACTATGGGATGCTGGTGCAGTGTTTTAGTAATTAATAGTAGTTTATATCACATATGCTATTAATAATGTTTATGATTTAATTGATTTTTAACTAGTATAAGTTCTTATTAATTGTGTATATGGTTTTGTGTTAATGTTGATGTTTATAACAGAAGTACATCTCATTTTTATTTATTTTTTTTAAGAAAACGGGGGAAATGGATGCCCTAAAAGCATTTAATTAGTGTGATTCATTAACTTCAAGGAGAGAAGTGTCTGTGTTTTGTTGGCAGGTTCAAAAAGGTCACCTGTTTTTCTGACCAGACTGTGTGCCTCTGAACACATGAGATCCAGTGAACAGAGAAGTCATCACACAGCCTTGGTACTCCAGACATGGATCAGAAGTGGACCTGTCAGGACACAGTTGTGTCTGAACACTACACAGACAGCTTACCAACAGAACTTTTATGTTGTTATTATGATGTTGTGTCTCTACCAATTTTTCAGGTATCCTTTGTTTTAAGATTTAGAAGGATCTGAAGAACAACTTGAACATCAAAGCCCTCAGTCACTGACCAGCTGCCAGCTGACATCACGGGAGCAGTGAACGTTCCAGGACTGAATTGTGCTGGAGAAATTCTGTAGAAGATCTAAGAAGTGTAGAGACTCCATCTAACTGTATATAAGCAAATTGTAGTTGTGTGTTTACCCTTTCAGCAAATTGCTTTCACGCTTAGACTACATATATACCAGAGCACGTGTGTTAAAGGTAGTTAGATGATAGTTTAAGATAAAGTGTTTAGCCTGTGTAGTAATTGTTATGTTAGTATAAAGTATAAGCATTTCCCCTTCAAGAGCTAGTGTAAGCATCTTTGAAAGTTCATTTAACGATTGAAGCTTTAGCTGTGAGTTTGCAAGTATGGTGTCATTTACATGGTAAACTGCTTATGGTAATTGTGATGTGTATAGTCGTGACCAACTGTCTGCTAACTAACATCCAAAAGTGACAGAACATATGGGTCACTCTGGCACATTGAACTGGCCAAAGGTCAATGTGCTTGAGCTTAGCCACACCTAGAGATCCTTTTTGCACCTGTCTCATGGGAGTCCCAAATGGGATCCTCCAGCATTTAAAGGTTTGATCAGTGATGAGACTCAACTGAATTGATTGGCAATGTTGCAAGAGTGCAATTGCACTGTTGGCTTCACATTAAGACAACTTGAAGCCTGTTGGCAAGCAAAAATTACCAAAGTTCTCAATGTTATCATAAAGCCCTCAGAAGAATTAGATTTGTTAAGTTCCACCAATACCTCAGTTGGATGGATAATGTTTGAACCCCCGACAAAAGCCATTCCAACAAACTAATGTAGCACTGAGCTGCAGTCAGCCCTATAGCTGATCTCGTTACTACCATTGAAAGTAAAGCCTTTATTTGTGGTGCAATCTCACAGGACAATTACCAAAGCGATTACCTAGTTCCATATTCCTAATCTGTGGGGATAGAGCATGGAATTAGATTCCTGCTAATCCACATAGAAGACCCTGTTATCTTGGGAAACTCACTTTGTTCCACCCAAGCTTACATCAATTGTTGAATATAGCTAGCAAAATGAAGAACATCAAACAGGCAAAGCAAAGCCTGAATGAGTTAAGGCCTAGCCACTCTAAAAAGGCTCGCTTGCTAGACTAAGGAAGAATTGAACTTAACATGCACAATGTTAAGTGAGCTTTCAGCCGATGTGAGTAGTGTACATCATGCAGTATTATGAAATCAAATTGTAATTGACTTTTGCTCTTAGCACAAGGACATGGTTGTGAGGAGTTTGAAGGCATGTGCTATTTGGATCTTACTGATCATTCAGCTTCCATCCGTGAGCAGCTACATCAGCTACAGGATGGGTTACATGCCCTGAAAGAAGAGTGACCCCATTGGAAGTTGGTTCACCAGCTGAGGCATCACTGGATGGTTGAGGTCTCTTGTGCTAGAAGGGGGACAGACTTTACTTATAGTGTTAATGGGATGACAGTCTAAGTTGTGTGTTATCTTATCCAAAGCCTGGTTTGTGCAAAAAGAGAAAGGGGGAATTGTTGCTATATTTTATATATTAGTAAAGGCCTGTATGCACAAACCAGCCTTTGAAATAAGTCGTGATATTAAGGGCTAAAGTCCTTGAAACCTTCATGCAGAAGAGAAAGTAAAGCAAAACAATATCCCTGTGTGTAAGAGAAAAAATGTAAACTGTGTGTGTTAGCCAATAGTAGTTTGCTCTGCCTGCAGACCCTGTAGAACCCTATAAAAGGTGTGCTAAAGATAGAAATAAACGGCGTTCACGATTACTTCTGTGAAGACTGGTGAATTGCTCGGGGGTCTTTCAACAGGTGTGTCTCATGGTGATTGGTTACTAAGAATTAGAATATTCACTATAGGAAAGCATATAATCGATTGTAACAGGAGCCTCTCTCTCTTACTCCCTCCCTCCCCCTTCCAACCTCACCTCTCCTGCCCTACCTGTGCTCTCTCCCCTCCCCCGGACCACGTGGACGCCGAGGCTGGTGGCGGACACGGGTCTCCCCTCCTAATATCCTTATATTAAATTGCTTATACTTGAACAGCTCGGAGAAGTCTCTCACCGCGAGCGAGCGATTTTTTATACACCAATACTACCCAAACACCCCTAGGAGAAGAACATGAAGAAGAAAGACAAGAAAGAAAGAACATGAAGAAGGACAGGAGACAACACCCTAAATCCTCCATCTTGTCTCCTGTTCTCTAAACTACTTTTTCACCCAGTGATTTAAGAAACTTTCTAATCTACACATTTACACTTTTCCTATCTAACTTTAACATTTGTTTTCATGTGTCACCATGAAAATATGCACATGAATTTCATATTATATGAAATTCAGTGTTTCCTTGAATCCTAGAACTGAATATTAAAAACAAGGGCACACAGTCTGTATCTCAGACTCCAACATCTGCCCCTCTCTTTTAAAAAAAAAAAAAAAAAACCAATAAAGAAAATCAACCTAAATCTTTTCTTGGATTACTTTTCAAGAAAGGTTATTTTTCCTTCACTCATGTTTTAACAAATGAGGCTTTACAATATTAATTTTCCCACTTTTTCACTTGAAACCCAAAGTCCATTGCTCTTGCATGTGGGATCCAAGCCGTTCAGCTGTCAACTGTGGTCTTGATACAGTTCACATCTGTGTGCTCACTCTTCTGCTCTTTGGAATGTCTGTTGGGGTCAGAGATGCAAGGTATATACCTTTATCTGTAATGCCTAACTCTGACACCCAAAAAAGCACTGAGTTTCGCATAGCACCATGGAGACAATAGGTAGAGTTAAGTAGAAAAGATTCAAAATGTAAATGTGTAAATTAGAAAGCTTCTTAAATCACTGGGTGAAGGGGTTGAGGTTTAGAGTTTAAAGTAGCTTAGAGAGCCGAAGACAAGATGGAGGATTTAGGGTGTTGTCCCTTGTCCTTCTTCTTTCTTTTTCATGTTCTTTTCCTAGGGGTTTTTGGGTAGTAGTAAGTGATTGGGTAGAAAATGCCACAGTGCAGCACACAGGTGTTGGGTCATTGGGTCACTAAGAAAAATAATTTAGTTGGCATCTGTTAATTGGGTAAATGGACATATAAAAGACCTTGAAGAAGATCTTTGTTAGCCATTTTACCCCTTTTCTATCATAGTGCACATAGCTCCTTGTACCTTGTATTGCTGATAAGAAAAAATAAACAACTGAGACCAGACGAGAGAAAACTCGCCTCCCTCTCATCAATCTTCAGTTCAAAGGGAAAAAGAACCCAAATCTAGAAGTCCGTAAAGAGACAAATGGCTCCCAAACTTGGGGCACTTTGAACTTAAGGGTCCTGTTCAGAGGAAAAAAAAAAAAAAAGGAAAAAAGAGAAGACAGCCGAAAGCTGGAAAACTCCCTGGAAAGGGGAAAAAGATCTCAGTAATCCCGGTGCTGGTGGGAGCGGACAAGCCAAGCCAGACCTCTGTGAGCTGTGGAATGGATCACAGATTGAGGAGCTGAGAGAAAGCTGACCCTGAGGTCAGGTAAGCCGTCAAAAAGGAGCAAAAATATGGGAAATAGTATCTCCAGAGCTGACAGGGAGGTTTTGGCTATTTTGGAAACTATGGTAAAGGAGCACTCGATCCCTGTATCCACGGATGAGCTTAGAAGCCTTCTATCCTGGATAAGGGCAGAATTCCCTAGCGTGGATCCAGAGAAAATTTTTACCCTAGGCCTGTGGGATAACATAAATCACACAATATATCAAAAGGCCACTCGTAGAGACCAGGCAGCGGCTAAACTTCTAACGGTTTCTAAAGTAATTTACGACGTAATTCTCAGTAAATGGAAATCCGAGACCCAGGCAAGGGACATGAGGGGTCCAGATGCAGGAAAAGAGACCCTGGTAGATATGCCGGAAAAGGCTGGGTCTGCCTCTGCCCTTGGTAATCCAATGGGGATCGGGACACCTGTGGCTCACAAGACAGCACCCAAAGTGTTGGAAATCCTTTCAAAGGAGGAAACAACAGCAGTAAAAGCCATACAAGATGCGATGTCTTTTATGAACACTGCTAAAGCAGGAGACGGGGAAGAAATAGAGAATATGGGTCCAGATAAAGAACAGACGGCCTTGTCTCAGTCAGCTGCGGAATTATTGGAATTCTTGCAGTCTGCTGAGGCTGTGAGAGCCTCCCTGAATGCCCTTCTAGCAAAGGGAGTGTCTAACCCTGTTGAAAATCCTGGGAAACAGTCATTTGGAGAAGAGGGGGTGATTCTAACACGCGAGCAAAATCTGCAAAAAGGGGGTTCCGGCGGCTCGGAACTTTTGCAAGAGTGTCTGAGCTCTTTTGGAACTGTTCCAGCGCTCGGTATGCTGTTAAAGGCACAAGAGGGAGGAGACACTTCCTTGGCCGCCTGCGTGCCAGCAGCCGAGCCCGTTTCCGGCCCTAGGGGGGTGGAGAGAGCAGCCCTGTCCCCCCTAGGAGGGTACGGGGCGGTTCGGCCCGACCCAGAGCAGCTCGGGGTCTCCCCGGGCACGACGGCCCCTGCGCCCCGCCTGCCAGGGGTGTGCTTTGAGCCACAGCTGTCAGTCAGAGTGACGTCAGCAGTGACGCACACACAGCCGGAGCTCTATACCCCGCCCGCGTCACCGCCCCCAAGCCCGCCCTCATCAGGGGCGTTCCCTGCAGCCTCCGCAGCGCCTCTGCCCCGCCTGCTGACGGCAGCGGCACTGCCCAGCCCGTCAGGGGGAGGCGTGGCCCCGTCCCTCTGTGCCCAGCCCGGCGCGGGGGGTCAGGCATGCGCACAAACGGAGCCGTGGCCTGCGCCGACCGCTGCAGCCCTGTCACCATGGCAACAGATGCTAAAGGAAGCAGCGGCGGCGGCTGAATTGCAATGCCAGCAAGCAACGGCGGCAGTTTTAAAGTTGAATTTGCTTTGTAATGCAGTTGTAGCAGAACAACAGCAGCTTGAAAAAACAACAACTATACCACAGCAGATGGCTTCGCCGAATATCATACAAAGCCAAAAGGCTTTTGACTACGGCTGTGCTAATGCACAGATCTTTCATCCTGCAAATCCTCTCACAGCCATGGACTCGAAGTTACAGGATGCATCAATACAAAGTCCAGCATTTCTGGAATAGTTTCAACAAAATCACCAAAAGGCAGGAATTAAGGAACAAGAAAGGAAAAGCTCACAAATAGATAATTTGAGCTTTTCATTTAAAGGTACAAAAGCAGAAGATATTAAAGAGGTCTCAGCTGGTCAAGGTGTTCCTTTGTCTTCTCAAGTCACAGCATCCGGCACAGCTGCTCCAAGCACCTGGTTTAACCCTTCAACTGTAAAGCAGCCAGCTAACTCTTCATCTCTTTCAGCTCCAATGCCTACAGTTCCAAAGGAACTCTTCTGGAATTTTCTTTCCCAATTGAAGGATTGTTTGAGGGACTTTCTTATCGCTTCAAATAGTAACTCAACCTCTGCACATAACGCTTATGCTCCTCCACCAGCACCATTTCATGATCGACAAGAAGTTCAGCCTCCTACTAGAGCGCCGCCTGTGGTGAATTCTTATACTACACCCCTAACCTCATTTAATACAAGACAGCAATTGACCACTTCCTTACCCTATACAGAAGAGGGAGACCCGCTCAATGAGATGAATTACACAGTTTTTAAACCAAGAGAAGATGCAAGCAAAGCATCGATACCTTGCTTTCCAAGGCATACAATGAGACATGAACCCATTTCAACAAAATGGGCAGACATCAAAAAAGAAATACTCAAAGGAAGGAGTTCTGATGTGGCTGAAACAGAAGTTATGGCACTGCCAGTGAGATATGGCAGGCAAAATGCCAATCCCAGATGGGAACCTCTGACCCATGATGTTATTAAAGACTTGATGCAAGCTATAAAAGACAATGGATTGAACTCCTCATACTTCAAGCAGTTGTTGAGAGGCACATTTAACAATTATGACTTAGTGCCTTATGACTGTAAATATATTGCTTCTACGATCCTAACAGAGTCGCAGTACATGTTATGGGATGCAAAGTGGCGCAGAGCTCTCATGCAATTGTTAAATACTTATGCTGGGGGCCCAAATGCAGCCCTCACATTGGCGCATTTAGCAGGGGATGATCCTCATGATAGACCCGAAGATCATGCTGCAGATCTGCCTTGGCAAGTAATCACAGATATTAAGGAAGCAGCACGAAAAGCAATTCTACAGATTCAGCCAGCTGGAACTATAGATGGCATTTATACAGAAGTGAAACAAGGTGCTTCTGAGCCTTACACCTCATTTGTTGATCGCCTCATGCAAGCAGTAGAGAGACAATGCAGTGATGAAGTTGCAAGACCACTCCTCATCCGAAGTCTCGCTTTTGCAAATGCCAACAAAGAGTGCAAACGCATCATCAGTGCTTTGCCAGGCCCCGAACCAACGCTGCCTCAGATGTTGGAAGCTTGCAGCAAAGTAGGCACGCCCCAGCACATCACAGCAATTCATGCAGATATCTTGGGAGAAAAATTCCAAAAACTCCTTGAGGCACATGAGGAGAAATTTGCAAAAACTCTTGCGACACTCAATACATCTTCTCAGCAAAACAATTCTTCAGAGGTCATGGCCTCAGAATTGTCTAAGAAGCCATGTTTTAAATGTGGAAAACATGGGCACATCAGAAAAATTTGTCCAGAGACTTCAGAAAACGTGAAAACACCAGGTCTCTGCCCAAGATGCAGAAGAGGAAAGCATTATGCAAGTCAATGTTATTCCAGGACGACTGTGGATGGAAAACTTCTGCCCATTCCAGGAAACGGGCAGAAGAGCGCGGAACGCCAGCACGCTATGACACAAGTGATAGCGACAACTCAGCACCCCCAGATCCCTCAAGGAACACGTTGTGCAGGGAATCTCAATCAGATTCCATCCACAGGACCATCTGCAACTTCCCAAGTGATCCAGAGCTGCTGCCACCAGGGGCGCAATGCGAATTGGCAGCTTCCAAGTTAATCTACTTTATGAATGAAAGTCATGCAGTGATTCCCACGGGAGTCACTGGAGCGTCATGGAAGAGGCAAGAGTTTTTAATGATAGGCAAGGACAGAAGCAGTACTTTGGGACTTATTGTTTATCCATTAGTCATTTCAGCAGATCATAACGAAGAGCTGACGGTTCTAGCTCAGCCCTTGCACCCTCCGTTGATCATTCCAGAGAATACCCCTATAGCTAAAGCCATTGCCTTGCCACCGAATGCGATACGACAAATTACTCCAGCAGCCAATGTACAAACACTATCTAGCAAGGAAGACACGGATGTCCATGTTCTTTGGATAAAACAAATAGGTCGTGATCGACCTCAACTCACCTGTGATTTAACATGTGGGGACATGACAATTACAGTTACAGGCATGCTAGACACAGGTGCGGATGTCACAGTGATCTCTCATGTCCTTTGGCCCAAAGAATGGAGCGTAGTAGTACCCTTGAACTCTCTTTCAGGAACCGGAGGAAGCACATTATGTATGCAAAGTGAACATGCAATTGTAGTTACAGGGCCCAAAAAGAAGACTGCAATCATTCGTCCATTTGTTGTACACAAACCCATTACGGTTTGGGGAAGAGACATTCTGTCACAATGGGGTACAAAAATAGAAGTGGATTTTTGATGGGGGTCACTGCAGCACTCAACACCTTGAGACTAACTTGGAAAACAGATACACCCGTCTGGGTGGACCAGTGGCCCCTAACACAAAAGAAGTTGAGTGCTCTTAAAATATTAGTGAAGGAACAGTTGTGGAAAAATCACATCAAGCCAACAAATAGTCCCTGGAATTCTCCAATTTTTGTTATTCACAAAAAAACATCCAATTCATGGAGATTACTTCATGATCTTAGAAAGATTAATGATGTCATTGAAGAGATGGGACCACTCCAGCTTGGACTGCCCAATCTCTCAATGATCCCAAGAGATTGGCCGCTTGTGATTATTGATCTAAAAGATTGCTTCTTTAATATTCCGCTTCACCCAAAAGATGCTCCACGATTTGCATTCTCTGTCCCTAGTATTAACAAACAAGAGCCCTTACAGAGATACCATTGGACAGTCCTTCCTCAAGGACTGAAAAATTCACCAACAATTTGCCAATGGTATGTGGCACGAGTGTTGTCTCCGGCCCGAAAGAAACACCCGCGGGCAATGATCATCCACTATATGGATGATCTGCTTATTACAGCATCAACGCACGAAGAGATGCAAGAAGCTCGTGACAGTGTGATTGCAGAAGTTCACAATGCAGGATTAGAAATTTCCACGTCGAAAATCCAAGAAACTTCACCATGGAAATATCTGGGATGGTTGATTACAGAGCAAATGATTAAGCCACAAAAAATACAAGTGAGGACACGGGTCCACAGCCTGCAGGACTTGCAAAGACTCTTGGGAGAGATCAATTGGATAAGACCGGTTTTAGGAATTACTAATGATGAGCTCACACTGCTTTTTGATTTACTGAGGGGAGAAAATAACATCAAATCTCCTAGAACTCTTACACCTGAGGCTCATAAGGCACTTGAAAAAGTCACGGAAGCCCTTCAGCAAAGACAGGCCCATCGTTGTGTAATACTGCAACCATTCTTTCTTGCAATATTAGGAGAGAATATGCAATTGTATGGTCTCATATTTCAATGGGATGAGTTAAAAAAAGATTCATTATTAATAATTGAATGGATTTTTCTGCCTTACAGGTCTCCAAAGACTATCTTCACAACACTAGAAATGTTAGTACAGATCATAATTAAAGCGAGAACAAGGTTGTTAACAATGACAGGCAAGGATTTCGTTACCATTTATCTGCCTTTGAAGAAGGAGCATTTTGATTGGGCGATGCAAAGATCAGAATCATTGCAAATTGCATTGTTAGACTATTCGGGAACCTGTTCAATTCACTACCCAAGGCATAAGTTATTACAATCAAAATTGAGCTTCAAAGAGAAGCCAAAATTGAGTGAAGTGCCATTGGATGCAATAACATTGTTCACTGATGGTTCAGGAAAAACGCATAAGGCAGTGATCACATGGCAAAACCCAAAAACACAAACATGAGATTCAGATATTCAAATAGTAGAGGGTTCCCCACAAATTGTAGAATTAGCAGTGGTAGTTAGAGCGTTTCAGCGGTTTCAAGAACCTTTTAATTTAATAACTGACTCAGCTTATGTAGCTAATATAGTCAGGAGAATCGAAGGGTCACTTTTGAAAAAAGTTGACAACGATAATTTGTATCGTTATCTCCTGTGTATGCAACAGGCCATAGAGCATAGAAAAGACAAATACTTTATTTCACATATCAGAGCACACACTTCACTCCCAGGGTTCTTAACAGAAGGAAATGCAAACGCAGATAAATTGACAATGACTATTGCAAATACTTTGCCAAATATTTTTGAACAAGCAAAGCTGAGTCATGCATTTTTTCACCAAAATGCACAAGCACTTGTGAGAATGTTTCGCATTTCTAAAGATCAAGCAAAAGCAATCATAAGTGCTTGCCCTGATTGTCAGCTTGTGAAACCTCCTATATCTACAGGTGCGGTCAATCCAAGAGGATTGCAAAGCTTGCAAATATGGCAAACAGATATCACAAAATATCCACCCTTTGGGAAATTCAAGAATATTCATGTGTCAGTAGACACTTTTTCAGGTGCAGTCTTTGCCTCTCTGCACACAGGGGAAACTGCAAAACATGCATGCCAGCATTTCTTACAAGCATTTGCATCATTAGGTGTGCCCCAAGAAATAAAAACAGATAACGGGCCTGCCTATATAGCACAAAGGCTTGCCTCATTTTTGATGAAATGGGGTGTTCGTCACACCTTTGGCATTCCTCATTCTCCTATGGGCCAAGCCATTATAGAGAGGACACATCATACTTTAAAATCCCTTTTAGATAAACAAAAAAGGGGGGAGGCAGAGGCTACGCCTCAAATGCGCTTAAACAAAACTTTATATGTTTTGAATTTCCTAAACAAGTCCTTTGCAGAGCCTGCTCCGCCAATCATTAGACACTTTTCTAATAGCACTCAGGCGAAGTTAAAAGAAAATCCTTTAGTGTTGATTAAGAATCCAGAAACAGGACAGATTGAGGGTCCGTTTCGATTAATAACTTGGGGCAAAGGGTATGCTTGTGTCTCTACAGGTTCGGGACCGAAGTGGCTTCCAGCAAAGAACGTGAAACCCTATCGGCTACAGAAACAAGCGGACGATTCCAAGTGTAGAGAAGCGAGCACACAAACGTGAACTGCATCAAGACTACAGTTAACAGAGATCTGCCTTTATTCCACATGCAAAATCAGTGAACTTTGGATTTTGTAAAAAAGTGTTTCTCATAGAAAAAAATCATGTCAAAATTTAGAATTTTGCACAAGAGACAAAGCTGTTAAATATGAAATCAAATCAGGGACTACCCTTGTGTCTCGCTATTTTACTGATTGCTTTAAGTGATGCAATGTTTCCCGTAAGCCAACCAAAGCAAGATGTTTGGGTGACCCTAGCCAATGCATCAGGCCTAGACACCATCTGCTTGACTCACTCAAGTCCAGAAAAGCCATTCTCGACTTGTTTGGTGGGCTTGTCAGTAGGTGAATGGCCAATTCCAAAAAACATTCCTTTAAAACTTTCACAGTCCATTCTAAACCCTGCTAACAAGTGGAGTTCTTGGACCAAATATCTCCCTGAGGCACCTTATGAACCGCAAGAATTAGATATTCTTGGTTCAACAAAGATGGAATTTTGTATAATATTCAATTTTTCTATATCAAAACAAAGTAAAGGTAAAATAACAAACGTCACTCCAAATTATGCTCTGTACAAGGAGGCAACATCTTGGTGTAACTCTACATCAGTTTTAGTTACACCACCTAATCGCGTTCCATTGCAATTACCAAAAGGGAATTTCCTCATTTGTGGAGATAGAGTTTGGCCTGCCATTCCATCAAACGTTAGTGGTAGTCCATGCAGTATTGGAAAACTGTCTTTGTTGACACCCAATATAAAAATGATAAAAGAGCAAAATCGCAGAGAGAAGAGGTTTCTCGATCAATATACATCCAATTGTAACGATGAGTTTTATTCATGGAATTTTGGACGAAGATTTGCAGCAGCTCTTTTTTCACCACAAATAGCTTCTGCAGAAGCCTTGAAAGAATTAGATAGATTAGGCTGCTGGTTAAGTAAGCGATCTCGTTCTATATCTCTCGCTTTGAGTGATTTGTTAACTGATGTTCAAAGTGTGAGACGCGCTACTCTGCAAAACAGAGCAGCAGTTGATTTTCTTTTGCTAGCGCATAGACATGGGTGTGAAGAATTTGAAGGAATGTGCTGCATGAATCTCTCTGATCATTTAGAGTCAATTCATAAAAGCATTCAACAATTGAAAGAAGGAATAGCTAAACTTAAAGTTGAAGAAGGGTCATGGTTAGATGGTTTATTTGGATGGCTAAATTTTACACCATTGCGAAGTGAGCTTGCAAGAATGGGTATATTTATATTGATTGTTATTGTAATTCTCCTGGTGTTTGTACCTTGTTTACTTCAATTTGTGCAGCGGATGATAACAAAAGCTGCCAAAGAAGTGCTCTTAGTTCAAGCAGAAGGGGGAGATGTTGGGGTCAGAGATGCAAGGCATATACCTTTATCTGTAATGCCTAACTCTGACACCCAAAAAAGCACTGAGTTTCGCATAGCACCATGGAGACAATAGGTAGAGTTTAGAAAAGATTCAAAATGTAAATGTGTAAATTAGAAAGCTTCTTAAATCACTGGGTGAATGGGTTGAGGTTTAGAGTTTAAAGTAGTTTAGAGAACCGAAGACAAGATGGAGGATTTAGGGTGTTGTCCCTTGTCCTTCTTCTTTCTTCTTCATGTTCTTCTCCTAGGGGTTTTTGGGTAGTAGTAGGTGATTGGGTAGAAAATGCCGCAGTGCAGCACACAGGTGTTGGGTCATTGGGTCACTAAGAAAAATAATTTAGTTGGCATCTGTTAATTGGGTAAATGGACATATAAAAGACCTTGAAGAAGATCTTTGTTAGCCATTTTACCCCTTTTCTATCATAGTGCACATAGCTCCTTGTACCTTGTATTGCTGATAAGGAAAAATAAACAACTGAGACCGAACGAGAGAAAACCTGCCTCCCTCTCATCAATCTTCAGTTCAAAGGGAAAAAGAACCCAAATCTAGAAGTCCGTAAAGGGATAATTTTTGTATGATTTTGAAGAGATTAGGTGAATTCTGTGGGATTTTGAAGAGAGTTATGGAGTTTGGAAGAATTTTTGTGGAGTTCTGTGGAATTATTGTGGAATTTTGTAAAAATTTGGAGGAATTTTGTGGGATTTTGAAGAGGTTTAAATGATTTTGTGGGTTTTTTATGATTTTTTTTTATTTTTGTAAAATTCTGTAGCCTTTTCAGGAGATTTAAATAATTTTGTGAGTTTTTAATGGAATTGTGTGGGATTTTTTGGCAATGTTGAAGAAATTGATGGCATTTTGAGGAATTTTTGTGTAATTTTGAAGAATTTTTGTGTAGTTTTGAGGAATTTTTGTGGAATTTTGTGGGATTTTGAGGAGGTTTAAATAATTTTGCTGGATTTTAGTGGAACTTTCTGGTATTTTTGTGTGATTTTGAAGAGATTAGGTGAATTTTGAAGGATTTTTGTGGAATTTTGTGGGATTTTTGGGTAATTTTGAGGTATTTCTGAGGGATTTTGTGAGATTCATCTGGAATTTTGCAGCAATTTGAGAAAATTTAAATATTTTTGTTGGATTCTGTGGGATTTTGAGGAGATTTAAATAATTTTGTGAGCATTTAATTGATTTTTGTGGTATTTTTGGGAAATTTTGAAGAAATTGATGGAGTTTTGAGGAATTTTTGTGCAATTTTTAGGGATTTTTGTAGTATTTTGTAGGATTTTCAGGAAATATAATTTTGTCGGCTTTTTGAGGATTTCTGTGGGATTTTGAGGAGATTTTTGTGGGATATTTGTGGGATTTTTGTAGGTTTTTGAGGAGATTTGGGGAATTTTGAGGGATTTCTCTGGAATTTTGTAGGACTCACCTGGAATTTTGTAGGAAATTTGATGAGATTTAAATAATTTTGTGAGCTTTTAATTGAATTTTGTGGTATTTTTGGGAAGTGTTGAAGAAATTGATGGAGTTCTGAGGAATTTTTGTGCAATTTTTATGGATTTCTGTAGTATTTTGTAGGATTTTCACGAAATTTAAACAATTTTGTGGGGTTTGTGACGAATTCTGTGGGTCTTTGAAAAAGTTTAAATAATTTTGTGGGACTTTTATGGATTTTCTTGGGATTTTTGTGGTTTTTTGTAGGATTTTGTGGCGATTTAAATAATTTTGTTAGTTTTTTTAAGATTTTGTGCCGTTTTGTAGAAATTTTGAAGAATTTTGTGTTATTTTGTAGTAATTTTGTGGGATTTTGAAGAGACTAGGTGAATTTTGAAGAACTTTTTTTGAATTTTGTGGAATTTTTGTGGAATTTCGTTTTATGTTTCTGAAAGTTTATGGTATTTTGAGAAGATGTAAATAATTTTGTGGGACTTTTATGAATTTCCTTGTGATTTTTGTGGAATTTTCAGGAAATTTAAAGTATTTTGTGTGCTTTTTGTGGAATTTTATAGGATTTTTGTGTGATTTTGAAGAGATTACGTGAATTTTGTGGGATTTTGGGAGAGATTTATGGAGTTTTGAAGAGTTTTTGCGGAGTTTTGTGGAATTATTATGGAATTTTGTAAAAATGTTGAGGAGTTTTCTGGAATTTTGAGGAGATTTAAATAATTTTGTTACTTTTTAATGGAATTTTGAGGGATTTTCATGGGATTTTTGTGGGATTTTGAAAAGGTTTGGGTAATTTTGAGGTGTTTCAGTGGGATTTGTGTAGAATTTTGTAAGATTCTGAGGAGATTTCAAGAATTTTGAGGGATTTTCGTGGGATTTTTGTGCTATGTTTCTGGAATTTTGTGGTATTTTGAGGAGATTGAAATAATTTTGTGGGATTTTTGTGGGATTCTTATGGAAGTTTTTATAATTTTTGAGGAATTTTGAAGGATTTTGAGGAGATTTAAATAATTTTGTAGGGTTTTTAAAGGAATTTTGTGGGTTTTTTGTGGAATTTGGTGGTATTTGGAGGAGATTTAAATATTTTTGTGGGATTTTCAGGAAATGTAAAGAATTTTGTGGGCTTTTTGTGGAATTTTATGGTATTTTCGTGTGATTTTAAAGAGATTAGGTGAATTTTGAGAGATTTTTGTAGAATTTTCTTGAATTGAAAAAAAATTTTAAAAATCCCACAAAATCATTTAAATGTCCTCAAAATTCCACAAAAATTCCTCCACTTTTTTACAAAATTCTGCAATAATTCCACAAAATTCCACAGAAATTCTGCAAAACTCCATAACTCTTTTCAAAATTCCACAGAATTCACCTAATCTCTTCAAAATCACACAAAAAATACCGGAAAATTCCACAAAAATACCACAAAATAATTTAAACCTTCTCAAATTCCATAAAATTCCACAAAAAGCCCAGAAAATTCTTTACATTTCCTGAAAATTCCACAAAAATCACAAGAAAATCCATAAAAGCCCCACAAAATTATTTATATCTCCTCAAAATACCACCAAATTCAATTAAATGCTCACAAAATTATTTAAATCTCCTCAAAATCCCACAGAATTCCACAAAAATC
The DNA here is from genome assembly GCA_032357785.1 of Periparus ater. Taxonomy (NCBI): domain Eukaryota; kingdom Metazoa; phylum Chordata; class Aves; order Passeriformes; family Paridae; genus Periparus; species Periparus ater. The sequence continues at coordinate 3,158,510 of JANVCZ010000035.1, forward strand.
CCACAAAAATCTCCTCAAAATCCCACAAAATTCCACAAAATTCCCACAAAAATAACACAAAATTCCACAAAAATCCTACAAAATTATTTAAGTTTTGTCAAAATCCTGCAAAGTTCTGCAAAAATCCCACAAAATTATTTACATCTCCTCAAATTTCCTACAAAATTCCAGGTGAGTCCAACCAAATTCCAGAGAAATCCCTCAAAATTCCCAAAATCTCCTCAAAATCCTACAAAATTCCACACAAATCCCACAGAAACACCTCAAAATTCCCCAAATCTCCGCAAAATCCTATAAAAATTCCACCAAATTCACCTCATCTCTTCAAAATCACACAAAAGTTTCCTGAAAATTCCACAAAAATCACAAGAAAATCCATACAAGTCCCACAAAATTATTTACATCTCCTCAAAATACCACCAAATTCCACCAAAAACCCACAAAATTCCATTAAAAACTCACCAAATTATTTAAATCGCCTCAAAATCCTACAAAACTCCACCAAAATTGCAAATAAATTCCATAAGAATCCCACAAAATTCCACAAAAATCCCACAAAATTATTTACATCTCCTCAAAATACCACCAAATTCCACAAAAAGCCCACAAAATTGTTTCAATTTCCTGAAAATCCTACAAAATTCTACAAAAATCCCTAAAAATTCCACAAAAATTCCTCAAAACTCCACAAAAACGCCTCAAAATTCCACAAATATTCCACAAAATTCCATCAATTTCTTCAACATTTCCCAAAAATACCACAACATTCAATTAAATGCTCACAAAATTCTTTCAATCTCCTCAAAATCCCACAGAATTCCACAAAAATCCCACAAAATCCCACCATAATACCACTAAATTCCACACAATTATTTAAGTTTTCTCAAAATCCCACAAAGTTCTGACGAAATCCCTCAAAAAATATTTCAATCTCCTCCAATTTCCTACAAAATTCCAGGTGAATCCAACAAAATTCCAGAGAAATCCCTCAAAATCCTACAAAATTCCATAAAAATCCCACAGAAATACCTTAAAATTCCCCAAATCTCCTAAAAATCCCACTGCTGTGATGTCCCAGAGAGTAGAAGAAGGGCTCTGTCACTGCTGTGGTGTTCCATCGAAGCTGAAATGAAGTTTGTCATGGCTTTGATGTCACAGCTAGAGGAAAACTGAGTCTCTCACTGCTGTAGTATCACAGAGAGGGGATAACTGGAGTGATCACTGTTGTGCAGTCCCGGAGAAAGTTACACAGGTGCTATGAGTTGTCTGTTGCCACAAAGGGGATGGAATTGGGATTGTTAGGGCGGTGGTATCACAGAGAGTCTTCAATTGGTTCTGTCTCAGATGTGATGTCACAGAGAGGGGAATAATGGGTCTGTCATTGCTGAGGTGTAAGAGAGAAGAGTAAATTGGGCCTGTCAGTGCTCTGATGTCACAGCTAGGGGAAACTGGGTCACTCATGGGTGTGATGTCACAGAGAGGGGGAAACTGAGACAGCCACCACTGTGGTGTCACAGAGAGGCCTAAATTGGATCTGTCACTGCTGTGATGTCAGAGGGAGGCGTCAATTTGGCCTGTCTCTGATGTGATGTCACAGAGAGAAGCATAATGGGTCCGTGACAACTCTGGTGTCACCGAGAGGTGTAAATTAGAGTTGTCACTGCCGTGATGTCACAGAGAGGGGAAACTGAGTCCCTCATTGGTGTGATGTCACAGAGAGGGGAATCCTGAGGCTGCCACAGCTCGGGTGTCACAGAGAGGCGTAGATTGGAGCTGTCACTGCTGTGATGTCACAGACAGAAGAAAACTGAAGCTGTCAGAGCTCTGGTGTCACAGAGAGGCGTAGATTGGGCCTTTCACTGCTGTGATGTCCCAGAGAGAAGAGAACTGAGGCTGTCACTGCTGTGGCCTATCAGAAGGGATGAATTCAGACTTGTCTATGATGTCATGTCACGGAGAGGAGAAAACTGGCACTGTCACTGCTGTAGTGTTCCAGATAGGTGTAAATTGGACTTGCTCCATCTGGCGTGTCACCGAAAGGGTGAAATTTCATCTGTCAGTACTGTGATGTCATCAAGGGTAGAAACTGGGTCTTTCACTGTTCTGGTGTCAGAGAGGGGCAAACTGGGGCTATCACAGCTGTGGAGTCTCAGAGAAAGGAACACAGGTGTTCTGACTTGTCTGTTGCCACAAAGGGGATGGAATTAGGGTTGTCATGGCTATGGTATCACAGAGAAGTTTGAATTGGTTTTGTCTCTGCTGTGATGTCACAGAGAGGGGAATAATGGGTCTGTCACCCTATATAAATAGGGTATAAATAAAGAAGATCAATATGATAGAAATAAATATTAAAAATATTTAAAAATATTTTAAACAATGTACTTTTTGTTTTTTATTTGGTTAAAGGCATGGCATTTAAATGAATACTATAGAAATGAAAATATACACATCTATAATAAAGAAATAAATATAGGCACATATATATATATATATATCCATAAAAAAGAAATAAATACAAGTAATCCAAACCTAGACAAGTAGATTAATATTCAGTATGAAAAATCTATGGATAGATGTTAATATAATAAATTTCAATATCTATTTAATATCTATTATGCTAATATAATATATTTTAATATCTGTTATGTATTATATCTATGTGTATAAATAAAGAAGTTCAATATGATAGAAATAGATATTAAAACTATTTAAATGAAGGTGCTTTTTGTTTTTTATTTTGTTACAAGCAGGGCTTTTGAATAAATAATATAGAAAGGAAAATATGCACATCTATAAAAAAGAAATTAATATAGGGAGATATATATATATTTATATGTATAGCCATAAAAAACAAATAAATACAAGTCATTTAATCTAGACAAGAAGATTAATAATCAGTATGAAAACTATATGGATAGATGCTAATAGAATAAATTTTAATACCTGTTATGCAACATATCTCTGTCTATAAATATAGAAGATCAATACGATAGAAATAAATAATAAAAATATTTAAATGAGGGGGGTTTTTGTTTTTTATTTGGTTAGAGGCTTAGAGGCAGGGCTTTTAAATGATTAATATAGAAATGAAAATATAGAAATCTATAATAAATAAATATAGGGATATATATATATAAATAAAAACAAATAAATACAAGTAATCTAAAACTAGACAAGTAGATCAATATTCAGTATGAAAAATATATGGATAGACGTTAATATATTTTAATATTGATTATGCATCATATCTATGTGTATAAATATAGAAGATTAATATTATAGAAATAGATATTAAAAATATTTAAATGAAGGGGCTTTTTGTTTTTTATTTGATTAGAGGCAGGGCTTGCTAAGTTTCGATGGGGGGTTTTTTGGGGCGCTCCTTGTAGAAGAGTTTTTGGCAGGGGGTTGCACACGTTGTTTCTTGCCTCGCTTCTCTGCACGCGCACGGGTGCCCCCCGCCCAGCCCCGGGCTGAGCCCTGCGGAAGTGCTGCCACCTTGTGGCCACAGAGCGGTACTGCAGCTGTGCACCGGCCCGGGCGGGGCGGGGCCGAGCCGAGCGGAGCCGAGCCGAGCGGAGCCGAGCCGAGCGGAGCCGAGCCGAGCGGAGCCGAGCCGAGCCAAGCCGAGCCGAGCGGAGCCGAGCGGAGCCGAGCCGAGTGGAGCCGAGCCGCACCGAGCGGAGCCGCGCCGAGCCAAGCCGAGCTGAGCCGAGCCGTGCCGCGTCGGGACCACCTGCAGCAGGAGCCGGCCGGCAGGACCCCGGCAGAGGCGTCGTATCCAATGCCTGTTGCCGCAGGCGCAGCCGCCGCCCAGCTACGGAGCCGCTGAGCCCCGCCGCCATCGTCCTCGCCCCGGGAAAGGTGGAGGAAAATGGGGCGGAGTGGTCGGAGTCGGCCGTCGTCGTCCGGTTTTTCGTTCAGGCAAGTAAGCTAGACAGACGCGCTGAGAGCAGCGGGGGCCTTGATGGTGGTGCCACAACAAAGATGGCCGCTTGGCCAGAAGTGGCTTCAGCCACAACAAAGATGGCAGCGAGGAAGGGCAGAAGTGACGCCACGCCACGCACAAGATGGCTGCCGAGCCGCAGCTGGCTTGACCTTCCAAGGATGGCGGCCAAAAAGGTGGGAAAATGCAAGGACCCCGGGCGGGCGGTGGGTGTGTGTGTTCGACTGCCTGACAAACACCCCGACGCCGACGCCGCTCCGGCGCAATTTTCCGCGGCTTTTCCGGCCCTGTGGACACGGGCTGTGCGCTCAGCGGCGCCGGGGCCGGGCGCTAGCCGGCCAGGCTCCGACAGGCAGCGGTGAAAACGCCTCCCTCTGACGGGGTCCTTGGCACGGCCGCATTCCTGGGCGGTGGCACTCGCGCCGACCCGTAGCTTGCCTCTCGCTCCTCTCGCTCGCTTCTCTCCCCCCCGGCCCAGGGAAATGGAGGAAAAGCCAATTACTTCGGGCTGGAACGGTCGCTCCCCGGCACTGGGACCAAAGCGGCCCGAGGAGGCGGCTACTCTGTGTGCCGGAACGGTGGGAGCTGCGGACGGGGCGGGGGCAGTTTATCAACTGAGTATATACCTGTAAGTATAAAGATGATCAAAATAGATATTAAAAAATGTTGAAGATAAAGGGGCTGCTTGGTTTTTATTTAGTTAGAGGCAGGGTTTCTAAATGAATAAGAAAAATAAAAAATAAATAAAATATTTAAAGAATGAATATATAAAGGTATAGAGAAATATATATATATATGTAGGTGTAAAAATAAGTAAAAATAAGTAATAGGAATATATACATATATATTAATTTATAATCTCTAATATGATTTCTGTATGTATAGATGGTAATATGATATATTTTAGTATATGTTATGTGTTATAAATATCAACAAGCTATATAAATATTATAAAAAATATATATTAAAATATTTTTAAATACCGTTTAAGATGAAGGGACTGTTTGGTTTTTATTAGGTTAGCGGTGGGACTTTTCAATAAAGACTACAAAAATAAAAACGTAGAAATGTATATTAAATATATAAAGATATAGAGATATGTGAAACCAGAAAAGTAAAGAAATATAAGTAATGCCAATATATACAAACAGATTTATATTTAATATATATATATATATATTATATTTATTTAATATATGTATTACATATTTAATAACTATAATTAAAATGTATATAATATATTTAATATATAATAATATATGTATACATGTTCAAATAATGTATTTTGGTACTTTATATATTGCGTGTTATATATAAATGAAAATAGTATATAAATTCATACGTGTGGTGAAAATAGATGTTAATTTTTATTTTTTTTTTATTTTAATTGTTTTGGTATGTTTCTCAGAGGCAATCCTCCCGTTGCAGCTGTTTACAGCACTGAAAACCTGTGTGCTTCGTGGTGTCAATTACCCAGCTGGCAACGATTCCCTTGTGTTTGGTGCATTAAGTCACACAGAGCTGTGTGGGATGGCAGGTGACCGCATTGCCCGACCCTTTTAGCTTTTCTGGCTCACACGCAACTTCCTTTCCTTTTTTATATGGAAAAGAGGGAAGAGAGAGTAGTGTATTATTAGCATTTCTAGCAGATTTTCAACTGCCACTGATGCTCGTTCATCTTTGCAGTGTGGGTTTTCATGATGACAAATCCTCTGCTTTGCCTTCTGCTCAGAGTCAGGTGGGCCCTTTGTTGAACAGATTTATGTGCTACAAGGCTACGCAGAAGGATGGAAAGGAGGAACACAGGGGGAAAAAAAATAGATTCAAGGCCATGCATTGATCACCTGATGTACTCCAGAGACAAACGTGGCTGTTACAGGTAACAATGGAGCAGCCCTTCTGGCCTTTTCAGTTGTATTCGGAGAGATGTTTGCCTGCTGTGAATATCTGGGTGCTTGGAGTTCACTCTGATTTCAACAAGCCTACCAATAATAAAACATTGTATTGATAGAAAAAGATCTACTTCTGTAAAGTTGTGGCTCCACAGAAAAGCGGCATAAAGAAGGTAGCTGGTTTATTTGTATGATATGTAGCTTTTTTAGGATGTTTTGTTCTTTATATGGCATTAATTTCAAATACAAGCCTGTGAACTTTGTGTTCCTCTTTAGGGGCTGGTTCTGGGATAAAGAGGAAACATGAGGCCTAAACTCCTCTGGCTTGTCTGTCCAAGGATCTGCCTCAATTGTGGCTCCCATCCTTCTGGAGAACTCTTCAGCACAGTGAGTTACCTTCTATAACTATTTATTGTTGTATTGTTGTTGTGAGACCTCATTGCTGGGTGAGAAGACCAGGGGAAATTAAAGGCTGTATGCCACTGTTACTTCATCACTGAATTCTTGTACTCTGTTAAAATCATAACAAAAGGGATTTACACTGTAAGAAACACTTAACTGTAAGTTAAGGTAAAGGTCACAGTGCTAAAACCTAAGAGCAGATAGCTTTGAGCTCCTTTATATTCCCTCTCTGGCAGCTTTTGTGACTCCTGCCTCCAAGGTATCATCAGATATCCCCTAGATCTTGCAGTGGAAGAGATGTTGAACCATCAGCTGTTCCATATTCTACACCACGTGTCTTTTTACCATGCTCCTCTGAGAAGCATCTCTCCCTTCTCTGTTTCTTTGCAGACAAGAAGGGAAAAATTGGGATTGTCTTTGTTCTTTTGCCTGTTAATAAAAAGGCCGCTTGTGGCTGTGAGCAGTGCAACTGCATCACAGAATCTTAGAGGTGATTATTGATAGGTTAAGGAAATAATTCCTTTTTTTGTCACTGCTGCACTGAATTTCATAGGTGTGTCTGTGGCTCGATGCCTAAGATATTTAAAGCAGGTTTTATTCTTACAGGGGTTTTGCACACTACAGTGTTTGCCCAGGTTTTGTTTCCAGAAGTGAGGTATAGTGCTGGGTGTTTAGTTTGGTACGTTACTTGTTCTGTTGTGTAAATAACTGCAGCGTCCTCCCTGTGCCTGTGTATTGCAGGGGCAGGCAAGTACTGGTTATAAAGGTGGTGATAATTAGGAATAAGCTGTTTAAGCTTGGATAAATGTTTAGAAATCATTGCTTAGATATTGCTGTGTAAAACACTCGCTCACAGTGAGAGATTTCTCCAGGGTCAAGCTGTTCAGGTATAAGCAATTTATTATAAGGGTAAAGAGAGGGGAGACCTGTGTCCACCACCAGCCTCGGCATCCACATGGTCCGGGAGAGGGGAGAGAGTGGGGAGAGCAGGGGAGGAGAGGTTGGAAAAGGGGAGGGAGGGAGTAAGAGCAACAGAGGGAGAGCAGGGGAAACCAGGGAGGCTTACGAGAGGGGGGAGACAAAGAGACGGGTAAGAGGGGAAAAATCAAGAGGGTAAGAGTAAGAGAGGGAAAGAGTGGAAGAGATAAGAGAGGGGGAGAGGGGAGCTGAGCAAGGAGTAAAGGGGTAAGAGAAAAGAGCCAAGAGGTATGAGAGAGGTTAAGAGGTAAGAGAGAAAACTAAGAGAGCAAAGTTCATGTTACAATCCAATATATCTTTTTCTATAGTGAATATTCTGATTCCCAGTAACCAATCACTATGAGATACAACCACTACAGATTTTACATGCAGTGTTGCATTTGAGGCTCTACAAGCTTTACAAGTTCTTCCCTTGCTTCTTGACCTTTGGGCTTTCTATCAGCAGAAGGACATTGTTTTATCAGCAGGGATTCTCCTTTAGCTGGCTAGGCTATTGTTCTTTGGTCATATAGTAACCAGTACTCTGTATCTTATGACTCAAAGCAGACTTTCATTTCTGCTTCGATTCTAGCCTTCTTTTTTCAGAATCTTCTGCCAAACAATCAAATTCATAAGGTTTCCCTCTTTCACCCTCCCCATCAGGCAGCGAGTTGTGCTGCGCTCTGATAATTCCATACTCAACCTGTTCCTCATTTCTTAAAGGTTCACTTCAGCCTTGAATCAGCAGGTCCCTAGGTTTGATTTTTTAGCATGCCATTCCTGTAAGATTTTCCCCTGTGAAGACCTGAGTATGTCCAGTCTGACCTCCAGGATAATGAAGGGAGAGGAGCTCCCGTTGATTCAAGAGTGAAGCAAGGCCTCCATTCTTGGCCTCGGGCTGTTTCAAATGGGGAGGCATCAGTGTCCTGACTTCTCTCTCTCAGAGGCAGGGTTCCTGGACGAGGTGACCCAGGACAGTTTTGTGCTGGGCCCGGGCTACGACCACCCCTACCAGCTGGAGCCCGTGGTGAGGGAGCCCAAGAGCATCCAGCTGTAGCAGCACCTCAACCTCAAGAGCTGCATCTGGACCTTCGACGCTTATTACGACATGACCGAGTTAATTGATGTCTGTGGGGGCTCTGTCACCGCTGACTTCCAGGTGAGAGGCCCATCCAGAGCTCTCCAGGTATCCCAGATCTCTCTCAGTTCTCAGGCACAGCTCTGCGTTGTGTGGAGCTGCTGCTCTGCCCTGCACAGGTGGAGTGTGGCTTTTCCCCTCCCCTCACCTGGAAGAAAACAGTGCTGTGTGCATTTATTTCATTTATTTTCCATTTCATTCATTTTCTATTTATTTTATTCTCTAAATCTTTAGAGTGCCAGGAAAATACTGTTTTTATTAATGTAAGGCTATACTGGAAAGACAAAACGTTCTCAGCTGGGCTCTCTTTTATAATTTTGACTGTGTTCTTGGCCAATAGAAATGAGCAGAGGACAGAGCAGAGGCAGCTCAGTCCATGCTCCACAACATGGGATACTTTAGCTCATTTCCTAATTAAGAGACCAAAAGCCAAAAATGTTCCTCTAGAAACGAGTGGCTTTCCCTATTTGGGGTGTCTCACTGTCCTCTCCTGGCTGCATTATCCATCTGCAGCCCACTCCATCTCCCCCAGGCTCTCCCATTAAATTCCCAGCCCACATTGCTTGGACCAGCATCATCTCTCTTAATTCCTGCCAGCCTGGAACTAGTTCATGAAGTTTCCTTTTATAGCTCCAATTGTTTGCACACACCCAGAGGAGCCGCTTGGCCAGAGGAACTGCCCAGTGGAGCATGTGGAGCCTGGCACAAACCAGGCTGGAACATCTCCCCGAATTCTCCAGGGCCTGCAAAGTACAGCTGCACTCTGCAGATAATAAATGGAGAGCTCTGGGAGGCCTGAGCAAGCAGAATTGCTCCTTTTTAATTCACAGCCTTGGAAATCAGGGGGGTTTTGAGGTGAAATTGTGCCCAGAGTTCCTCTGTCCCGTGGTCCCAGGGTGCCTTAGCACTGCCCCTGGATTACAACGCAGGTTTGTCTGAGGTACCTGCACATAAAGAATTTCCAGAGTCACCTCTGACTTCACTGGAAGGTGCATAACCCCCTTTTTGGGGTTTTATTGCCAGGTAAGGCAATTTATTTTATTGCCCAGTCCTTCCTGACAGTCAACGTCCCTCTCTACGTGTCCTACATCTACGTGACGGCACCGAGGGCTGGGCTTCCCTGGAGCACCACACCGAGATGGAGTTCTCCTTCTATGATATCGTTCTCTGGAGGACAGGTGAGCCTGAGGCACTCCAAGGGCTATGGAAGAAGTGGTTCCTTCATGTTTTCCCCTTAGTTCCTGCACTGCCCCCAGAGTCCTGAGGGAGCGGGGAACTCAGAATATTGCCTTTCTCTGTGCTTGCGGGGGGCTTAGGCAGCCGATGGCTGACGGAGGGAGCGTGCAGCTGGCTCACTGGAGGGTGATCCCAGCTGAACCCTGCCTTGTGGAGGTGTCCCAAACGCTTCTGGGGCCGGCAGAGCCCAGCAGAGGAGAGCAAAGGTGCTGTGGGGGCTCCCAGTGGCGCTGTCCTTGCAGGGATCCAGAGGGACAGCGTGCTCTCGGCCCGCCTGCAGATAATCCGCATCTGCATCCGCGAGGACGGACAGCTGGTCATCGAGTTCAAAACGCAGGCCAAGTTCAGAGGTGAGGGCATTGATCCTGGCAGGGACACAGAGCAGGGTCACACAGAGCTCTGCTCTGACGGCACAGGCAGCGGAACGAGTCCCCGTCCCCGCCAGGAGCCCCTCTGCCCCTGTGAGGTGGGGCCTCTCCGCGCTCTGCCTCCCGTCACCTCCTTGTCCTCCCCCAGGGCTGTTTGTCATGGAGCACCACAGCCTGACAGATGTCAGGTCCTCTTTGATAACTCCAGAGCACCTGGGAGGCATCAAGTTTGACCTGCAGCTTCTGTGGAGTGCTCAGACTTTTGATTCTCCCTACCAGCTGTGGAGAGCAACCAGCTCCTACAACAGGTGAGGGCTGGGGGTGCAGTCCCCTCCAGCAGCTTCCCCCACAGCACTACGTTCTCCCTGGCACCCCTCCAGCAGCCACGCCAGCAATAGCACGGAATGCTCAGGAGCTTGGTCAGGGCTGGAGCACTCTTGTACTGAGAGAAAAATCAGCTCAGCCTCTTGGAGAGGAATTTTTCCAGCAGTGAAGCCTGTGGATAGACTAATCCCAGAGCCACACTTGTCCCTCGGGGACTGCTGGATGACATTGCTGGGGCAAGGGAGAGGTGCTGCCGTGAGTGAAGAGCTTTGAGCTCTGCTTGGTGACTGCAGGGTCTCCTGTCTGTTCCCAGGAAGGATTACTCTGGAGAATACACCATCTTCCTGATCCCCTGCACGGTGCAGCCCACGCAGCCGTGGGCAGAGCCTGGAGCCAAGCCCCTGCCCTGCATGGCTCACGCTCCTGAGCGGTAAGAGGGCAGGAGGGCAGGCTCGGCCCCTTTGGGGGGGCCTGTCCAAACCTCATCTCCCCTTTGTTTCCTTCCTTGTCCCAATTGCAGGTTTTTGATCCCAATCACCTTCCAGCAGACAAACTGCCCAGTTCCAGTTGTTTACTCCCTGAACACAGTTTCAGCTCTGTAACAACGAGAAGGTTTTTCTAATGGACCCCACCAAATCGGAAAGGTCTCTGGCAGAAATGGATTACAAGGGGGCTTTTTCCAAGGGTAGGATTTACCTCTCTTCTTCTGCTTGTGCCCAGCGTTTCTGCTTTCACAGCTTCAATTCCCTGGAGGGGAAAGGGCAAAACCCACATGTAGCTTTGCCTCTTCTACAGCAATAATTGACATCTTACAGCCCTGTGAAAGAACAGCGTGCTCTGGCACCACGTTTTGTCACTCCCACACACCAAGCCCTTCCCAAACAACCCAAACCCTTCTGAACATATACGGACACTTGGCTGTAGCAGCGTTTTCCTGCTTGGGAAATTTCACCTGCCCCTCTTTGTCCCGACCTCCCCAGGGCAGATCCTGTACAGGCACGTGCTCTGGCACCCAGAACAAAACCTCAACACCGCTCACAAGCTGCAGCTGGAGAAGGTCTACCTGTGCACAGGCAGGGATGGCTACGTGCCCTTCTTCGACCCCACGGGCACCGTCTACAACGAGGGGCCCCAGTACGGCTGCATCCAGCCCAAAAAGTACCTGAAACACCGATTCCTCCTCCTGGTGAGTGCTCTGCTCCTGCTTCTTCCCGTTTGGGATCTGCTCTGGCAGCCAGCAGGTGGTGGCTGCAAAGGGATGAGGAAGGGAGCCCGTGGGGGATGTTTTGTGCTGCTGCTGCTGCCATCTGTGAACACCAGATCAGTTTTCCCCACCCTTTGAGTGTGTTCCTGAATCGGTGCCCACGTGTAGGTGTGGAGATAGGGCATTCGGACTCGATCCCTGACACAGGTGTTTGGTGGGGCTCTGGCTTCCAGCCTCCCTTGGGAAAGCAGACAGCATCCCTCACGACATTTCTCTGACTTTCCAGGACCAAAAACAGCCAGAAGTGACAGATAAGTATTTCCACAATGTGCCTTTTGATGCCCACTTTGCTTCCCAGCTGTCCGAGTTCCACTCGGTGAGCAGCATGCTCGGAGGTGATGGATTTACTCTCAAGGTGGATGCTCTCTACAAGGTATGTAGTACCCAGTGATTTTGGTAGCCCAAAATGGACTTCTCTGCCAAGGACCTCCCGAACACTTGGTGAATTGTAGACTCTGGGCCTTCACAAGGCACCTCTGATAGAAGAAATGAAGATTAGGATGTTAGTCCCATAATTACATTTTTTTTTTTTTCCCTGAAGCACTCAAGAGAAAGCTCTTTAAAAACACATTATTCATGTTCCTGAATGAATTAATGCCATTGCAAAGGCAGGACACCTCACTGGGTGGTCCGTGCTCCCGAGGAGCTCCCCTTGAACACCGAGGTGGAGCTGCCCTGGGGTGCCCCTAAGGCAGCCGGCGGCCGCTGCTGCACCATCAGGAACCTTCATCCACCGAGGGACAGCGGCAGCCTCTGCCAGGGCCAGGGCAGGAAAGTGAAGCAGGTGCACTTGGAAGTCAAAGTCCACAGCAATTTGCACAACGGCACAGAATTTTAATGGAGCACACGCAGTGGGAAAAGCTTTTTATAAACTGTAAAATAAAGATAATCCAAAACTGAAAAGCCACGCGGGTATTTTTTTAGTCTGGTGAGGAGGGGCAGCTGTCAATTCCCCCTGCTCCCGTCTTAGCGACTGCACCGCTGCCCTCCCTCCGTGCTGCTCCAGCTCTCCCGGGCTTAACCGGGCAGTGTGGGGAAGCCATCTGCCACCCCTGGCATGTGGGACCTCTGAGCCAGCCGAGGAGCAGCCGGGTTCCTCTTTGTCCTCCAGAAGAGAGTAAAGCTAAAATAAAAAACCCGCTGTGATCGGGGTGTCCCTTCTTGCGCCGCCCCGCCGCTCCCCCTCATTCCCCTGGGGCGCGGCGGGCCGGAGCCCCACGGAGCTGCTGCGCCGGGGAAGGGAAGGAGGGAGACGCGGGCGCCCAGCTCGGCTCGGGCCCCGCCGCGGCCTCGGGGCCGGCGGAGCGGGGGCGCCGGGCCGGGAGCGCTCCGGGTCTGCGGGACCGGCCCTGCCCAGGCGGGGGCGCCGCGTCCGCACCGGGATCCGCAGCGCTCCTGCAGCCGGCACCGCCCTCCCGCGGCGATGCCGGGCCTGGTACCGATCCCGGTACCGATCCCGATCCGGGGCCCGATCCGCCCCACGGGGGAGAGGCAGCACCGCCCGGGATCCCAGGGCGGACACCGGCAGGACCCGAACCCCCCGTCTCAGCTCCGGCTGTGGGTTCCGTCACCCGCTTTCGGTCAGCCCCGTCCCGGCATCGCGGCAGGAGGGGGAGTCGAGTCCCGGCGAGGGAGTGCCCAGTCCCCAGCCTTGTCTCAACCCCAATCCGACCATGCTCCGCCACCCCCGAGACCCGCCACCCGGGCCGGCCGGGGAAGACGCGGCACCGCTCCGCCGGCGGACACCGGCAGGACTCTGCCCCGCTGCAGACCCCGTCACGAGCCGCGGCCCCGCCGCAGCGCGCACGGCTCGGAGCGGAGCCCGCCGGGAGCAGCCCCCGGGCCGTGGCTCGCCCAGCGCCGAGCGATAGTCCCGGGCCAGCGGCACGGGGGGGCGGGGCCGCATAAGGAGCGGCGCCACGGGGCACAGCCCGAGCGCGACTGGGAACTGCCGGGGGTCCCGGGCGGCGCCGCCTCTCCCCCATCGAGCTGATCGAGGCGGCATCGGGCCCGGGATCGGTCTCGGGTCCGGCATCGGTCTCGGGTCCGGGATCAGTCACGGGCCCGGGATGGCGGCGGCGGTTCCCACTGCGGACTCGGCGGCCCCACGCGGCCTCGGGACAGCGACACGAGAGGGGCGAGGACAAAAAGGGGCGGGGCCAGCGCAGGTGTGAGGGGCGGGGACACGAAGCGCGTGCGCAGCTCGGGACAGCAGAGCGCGTGCGTGGCGCGGGGCCACCTCAGGTGCGCGAGGCGGGGCCGGCACAAGTGTGATGGGCGGGGCCACAAAGTGAGGGGCGGGGCCACGGGGCGCGTGCGCAGCTCGGGACAGCAGAGCGCGTGCGCGGCGCGGGGCCACCTCAGGTGTGCGGGACGGGGCCGACACAGGTGCGAGGGGCTCCAGAGCGGCTGCGCGGGGCGGGACTGAGGGCATTTAAACCCCGAAAGTGCGTCGGTCGCCATTTTCTCCCCAGAGCCGGGAGGAGCCGGCTGCGGCCGCTCCGGTGAGGCGCTTCTCTCTCCTCTCTGCTTTTATGTCTCCTCTCTGCTTTTATCTCTCCTCTCTGGTTTTCTCTCCCCTCTCCGCTTTTCTCTCCCGTCTCCTTCTCTCCCCTCTCTGCTCTTGTCCCCCGTCTCCCCCTCACACCACCCGCTCCCTCTCTCCCCTCACCTCCCCGCCCTCCCCCTCCTGCCCACCCTGCCCCCGCCTCTGTTCCTCCTCTGTCTCTTCCTCCCGCTCCCTCCTCACCCGACCCAACCTGGCTCTGCCCTCCGTTCCCCTTCTGTCCCCGCTCCCTTCCCCTGTTCCTTCTTTCTCTCTTCCGCCGTCCCTGCCCCAGCCGCCCCGGCCTCTCCCTGTGTGCCGTACGCCCTGTTTATCCGTGTCTCACTTCTCCCCTCCTTGTCGGTGCTATCGCCCCTCTGTCTCTGCCGCTCCTTCCTTCTCTGTTCCTTGTCCCTTTCTCTCTTCCCCTGCAGCCGCGGGGCTCGGGGCGCCGGATAATAAAGCCCCGAGGGCCATAGCCGGCGCCCCCGGCGGGAATCCCCTCACGGGGCCGGAGCCCACGGTGCGGGTCCCCCCCACGCACAACACCGCCCCACACTGCCGGGTGTCCCCACATCACACTGGGGGCTCCCGGGGGGGCCGGGGCTGGGAGGGGGGCTCAGGGTGGACCCCCTCCTCCGGAGGGGTCCTGGGGTGGGTTAGCGAGGGTTGGGGGGCTGCGGGGGGGTTTGGGGTGGGGGGCTTGGGAAGGGCCCCCTCGTTAGGAGGGGGTCCCGGGGAGGGGCGGGGGGAGGGCCCCCTCCGGATGGGAAGGGACCCGGGGTGGGAGGGGCTGGGGGGGTCCGCCCCCTAAGCCCCTCCCACCCCGAGCCCTCGTCTCCGGGCGGGGCCTGGCCGGCCCCTCCCTGGGACCCCTCCTCCGGACAGGGGTCCGAGGGGAGGGGGGGCAGCATACAGGGTCACGTCACTCTGCACCGTAATCGCACATTTGTGTCAAATGACAGCACTCCCCCTCCTATTTCCCCACCACCCACCCCGCCCCCCCCAGCCCCCCGAGGTCCCCTGTCCGGAGGAGGAGTCCCGGGGAGGGGCTGGGCCGAGCCCGGCCCGGAGAGGAGGGCCCGGGGTGGGAGGGGCTTAGGGGGGCGGACCCCAGCCCCTCCCACCTCGGCCCCCCCCTCCGGAGGGGGCCCGCCCCTCCCCGGGACCCCCTCCTAACTAGGGGGCCCTTCCCAAACCCCCCACCCCAAACCCTCGCTAACCCACCCCAGGACCCCTCCGGAGGAGGGGGTCCACCCTGAGCCCCCCTCCCAGCCCCGGCCCCCCCGGGAGCCCCCAGTGTGATGTGGGGACACCCGGCAGTGTGGGGCGGTGTTGTGCGTGGGGGGACCTGCACCGCGGGCTCCGGCTATCCGAGGGGATTCTCGCCGGGGGCGCCGGCTATGGCCCTCGGGGCTTTATTATCCGGCGCCCCGAGCCTCGCGGCTGCGGGGGAAGAGAGAAAGGGACAAGGGACAGAGAAGGAAGGGGCGGCAGAGACAGAGGGGCGATAGCACCGACAAGGAGGGGAGAAGTGAGACACGGATAAACAGGGCGTACGGCACACAGGGAGAGGCCGGGGCGGCTGGGGAAGGGACGGCGGAGGGGAGAAAGAAGGAACAGGGGAAGGGAGCGGGGACAGAAGGGGAACAGAGGGCAAAGCCAGGTTGGGTCGGGTGAGGAGGGAGCGGGAGGAAGAGACAGAGGAGGAACAGAGGCGGGGTCAGGTTGGGTAGGTAGGGGCGGGCGGGGAGGTGAGGGGAGAGAGGGAGCGGGTGGTGTGAGGGGGAGACGGGGGACAAGAGCAGAGAGGGGAGAGAGAAGCAGAGAGGGGAGAGAGAATCAGAGGAGAAAAAACCAGAGAGGAGAGAAAAGCAAAGTGGAGAGATAAAAGCAAAGAGGAGAAATAAGCAGAGAGAGGAGAGAAAAATAGAGAAGAGAGAAGCAGAGGAGAGAGAAGCAGAAAGAAGGGAAAAGCAGAGAGAAGAGAAAAGCAGAGAGGAGAGAGAAGCGCCTCACCGAAGCAGGCACAGCCGGCTCCTCCCAGCTCTGGGGAGAAAATGGCGGCCGCCGCCCTTCCGGGGCTTAAATGCCCTGGGTCCCGCCCCGCGCAGCCGCTCTAGAGCCCCTCGCACCTGTGTCAGCCCCGTCCCGCACACCTGAGGCGGCCCTGCGCCGCGCACACACTCTGCTGTCCCGAGCTGCGCACGCGCCCCGTGGCCCCGCACTCTGTGGCCCCGCCCATCACACTTGTGCCGGCCCCGCCTCGCACACCTGAGGTGGCCCCGCGCCGCGTACGCGCTCTGCTGTCCCGAGCTGCGCACGCGCTTCATGTCCCCGCCCCTCACACCTGCGCAGGCCCTGCCCCTTTCTGGCCTTGCCTCTCTCATGTCGCTGTCCCGGGGCCGCGTGGGGGCGCTGAGTCCGCAGTGGGAACCGCCGCCGCCATCCCGATCCCGGACCCGAGACGGATACCGGGCCCGGTACCTATCCCGAACCCGAGACCGATCCCGGGCCCGATGCCGCCTCGATCCGCTCGATGGGGGAGAGATGGTACCGCCCGGGACCCCCGGCAGTTCCCAGTCGCGCTCGGGCTGTGCCCCGTGGCCCCGCTCCTGAAGGGGCCCCGCCCCCAGGTGCTGAGCAGTGCTGAGGTTCTAGATAACCCCGCGCAGTTCTAAACTATACAGAGTATGCTGAGAGGCACTGAGGCTCTAGATCGCCCTGTGTGTCCTGAGGCTTTTCCAGAAAGTGCTGGATCCATCCCGAGGGAGCTGAGCGCCTTCCAGAAGGTCCTGGATCTGCCCAGAGGGTGCTGGGCGCCTTCCAGAAGGTGCTGGATGAATCCCGAGGGCACTGAGCGCATTCCAGAAGGTACTGAATCCGTCCCAAGAGTGCTGGATATCTTCCAGAAGCTCCTGGATCTGTCCCAAGGATGCTGACCGCCTTCTAGAAGGTACTGGATCTGTCCCGAGGGTGCTGAGCGCCTTCCGGAAGGTGCTGGATCCATCCCGAGGGTGCTGAGCGCCTTTCTGAAGGTGCTGGATCTATCCCGACTGTCCTCAGCGCCTTCCTGAAGGTGCTGGATTTGTCCTGAGGGTGCTGAGAGCCTTCCAGAGGGTGCTGAGCGCCTTCCAGAAGGTGCTGGATCTGTCCCGAGGGTGCTGAGCGCCTTCCAGAGGGTGCTGAGTGCCTTCCAGAAGGTGGTGTATTTGTGCAAAGTGTGCTGAGTGCCTTCCAGAAGGTGCTGGATGAGGCCCGAGGGTGCCGAGCGACTTCCAATAGGTTCTGGAGCCACGCCAGGGGTACTAGACTATCTTGGCAGGTGCTGAGCGGTGCTGAGGTTCTAGATCTCCCTCTGGCTCCCGAAGCTATTCCAGAAGGTGCAGGATCTCTTCCGAGTGTCCTCAGCGCCTTCCTGAAGGTGCTGGATTTGTCCTGAGGGTGCTGAGCACCTTCCAGAGGGTGCTGAGCGCCTTCCAGAAGGTGCTGGATGCATCCCGATGGCACTGAGCATCTTCAAGAAGATGCTGGATTTGTCCCGAGGGTGCTGAGCACCTTCCAGAAGGTATTGGATCCATGCCGAGGGTGCTGAGCACCTTCCGGACGGTTCTGGATCCATGCCGAGGGTGCTGAGCGCCTTCCAGAAGGTGCTGCATCCATCCCCAGGGTGCTGAGTACCTTCCAGGAGGTGCTGGATCCGTCCCGAGTGTGCTCAGCGCCTTCCTGAAGGTGCTGAATTTGTCCTGATGGTACTGAGCGCCTTCCAGAGGGTGCTGAGCGCCTTCCAGAAGGTTCTGGATTTGTCCCGAGAGTGCTGAGGGCATTCCAGAAGGTGCTGGATCCATCCCGAGGGTGCTGAGCGCCATCCTGATGGTGCTGGATTCATCCCGAGGGATCTGAGTGCTTTCCAGAAGGTGCTGGATTTGTGCAAAGTGTGCTGAGCGCCTTCCAGAAGGCGCTGGATCCGTCCCGAGGGTGCTGAGTGCCTTGCAGAAGGTGCTGCATGATGCCCAAGGGTGCAGGATGAGGCCCGAGGGTGCTGAGCACCTTTGAGAAAGTGCTGGATCCATCCTGAGGGTACTGAGCGCCTTCCAGTGGGTGCTGAGCGCCTTCCGGACGGTGCTGGATTTGTCCCGAGGGTACTGAGCGCCTTCAAAAAAGTGCTGAGCGCCTTCCAGAAGGTGCTGGATCCATCCCGAGGGTACTGAGCGCCTTCCAGAAGGTGCTGCATGATGCCCGAGGCTGCAGGATGAGGCCCGAGGGTGCTGAGCAACCCCGGATGGTGCTGAGCACCAAACAGAGGGTGTTCAGCACCATTCCGAGGGAGCTCAGCACCATCCCGAGGGTGCAGGATGAGGCCAGAGGGTGCAGGATGAGGCCCGAGGGTGCTGAGCACCTTTGAGAAAGTGCTGGATCCATCCCGAGGGTACTGAGTGCCTTCCAGTGGGTGCTGAGCGCCTTCCGGACGGTGCTGGATTTGTCCCGAGGGTGCTGAGCGCCTTCGAAAAGGTGCTGAGCGCCTTCGAGAAAGTGCTGGATCTGTCCCGAGGGCACTGGGCGCATTCCAGAAGGTGCTGCATCCGTCCCTAGGTCGCTGAGTACATTCCAGAAGAAGCTGGATGCATCCCGGGGGCACTGAGCATCTTCTGGAAAATGTTGGATCTGTCCCAAGGGTGCTGAGCGCCTTCCTGAAGGTGCTGGATCCGTCCCGAGTGTCCTCAACACCTTCCTGAAGGTGCTGGATTTGTCCCGAGGGTGCTGAGTGCCTTCCAGAAGGTGCTGAGCGCCTTCCAGAAGGTGCTGGATTCATCCCTAGGGTGCTGAGCGCCTTACAGAAGGTGCTGCATGAGGCCTGACGGTGCAGGATGAGGCCCGAGGGTGCTGAGCACCATCCCGAGGGTGCTGAGCACCAACCAGAGGGTGCTCAGCACCATCCCGAGGGAGCTCAGCACCATCCCGAGGGTGCAGGATGAGGCCCGAGCGTGCAGGATGAGGCCCGAGGGTGCTGAGCACCATCCCGAGGGTGCTGAGCGCCATCCAGAGGGTGCTCAGCACCATCCCGAGGGTGCAGGATGAGGCCACAGGGTGCAGGATGAGGCCCGAGGGTGCAGGATGAGGCCCGAGGGTGCTTAGCACCATCCCGAGGGTGCAGGATGAGGCCGAGCACCGAGCGCTCCGTATCCGCCAGAGGGCGCCCTGCGGGCTCCCGGGCCCACACGTGGGCTCCGCGTCCGCAGCGGGAACCGCCGCCGCCATGCCGGGCCCGGTACCGATCCCGGGCCCGATGCCGCTTCGATCCGCTTGATGGGGGAGAGGCGGCACGGCCCGGGACCCCTCCGCAGACCCCAGGCGCGCTCGGGCCGTGCTCCGCGGCCCGGCTCCTCATGCGGCCCCGCTCCTCATGCGGCCCCGCCCCCCGTGCAGCTAGCTCGGGACTCTCGCTCAAAGCTGGGTCCTGGATCCGTCCCGAGGGTCCCAAGCGCCTTCCTGAAGGTGCTGGATCCGTCATGACTGTGCTGAGCACCTTTGAGAAAGTGCTGGATCCATCCCGAGGGTACTGAGCGCCTTCCAGTGGGTGCTGAGTGCCTTCCGGAAGGTGCTGGATCCATCCCGAGGGTACTGAGCGCCTTTGAAAAGGTGCTGAGCGCCTTCCAGAAGGTGCTGGATCTGTCCCGAGAGCACTGAGCGCATTCCAGAACGTGCTGCATCCGTCCCTAGGTCGCTGAGTACCTTCCAGAAGGTGCTGGATGCATCCCGAGGGCACTGAGCATCTTCCGGAAAATGCTGGATCCGTCCCGAGGGTGCTGAGTGCCTTCCAGAAGGTGCTGGATCCATCCTGATGGTATTGAGAGCCTTCCAGAAGGTGCTGGATCCGTCCCGAGGGTGCCGAGCGCCTTCCAGAAGGTGCTGGATCCGTCCCGAGGGTGCTGAGCGCCTTCGAAAAGGTGCTGAGCGCCTTCGAGAAAGTGCTGGATCTGTCCCGAGGGCACTGAGCGCATTCCTGAAGGTGCTGCATCCGTCCCTAGGTCGCTGAGTACCTTGCAGAAGAAGCTGGATGCATCCCGAGGGCACTGAGCATCTTCCGGAAAATGTTGGATCTGTCCCAAGGGTGCTGAGCGCCTTCCAGAAGGGGCTGGATGAGGCCCGAGGGTGCCGAGCGACTTCCAATAGGTTCTGGAGCCACCCCGGGGGTACTAGACTATCTTGCCAGGTGCTGAGCGGTGCTGAGGTTCTAGATCTCCCTCTGGCTCCCGAAGCTATTCCAGAAGGTGCAGGATCTCTTCCGAGGGTGCTGAGCGCCTTCCAGAAGGCGCTGGATCCATCCCGAGTGTCCTCAGCGCCTTCCTGAAGGTGCTGGATTTTTCCTGAGGGTGCTGAGCACCTTCCAGAGGGTGCTGAGCGCCTTCCAGAAGGGGCTGGATGCATCCCGATGGCACTGAGCATCTTCCAGAAGATGCTGGATCCATCCCGAGGGTGCTGAGCACCTTCCAGAAGGTACTGGATCCATGCCGAGGGTGCTGAGCACCTTCCGGACGGTGCTGGATCCATGCCGAGGGTGCTGAGCGCATTCCAGAGGGTGCTGGATTCGTCCCGAGGGTGCTGAGTGCCTTCCAGAAGGTGCTGGATCTGTCCCGAGGGGACTGAGCGCATTCCAGAAGGTGCTGCATCCATCCCGAGGGTGCTGAGTACCTTCCAGGAGGTGCTGGATCCGTCCCGAGGGTGCTGAGTGCATTCCAGAAGGTGCTGGATCCATCCCGATGGTATTGAGAGCCTTCCAGACGGTGCTGGTTCCGTGGCAAGCGTCCTGAGTGTCTTTTAGAAGATTCTGGAGCCACTCAGGGGGTTCTAGACTATCCTGCCTGGTGCTGAGGTTCTTGATCGCTCTGTGAGGTTCTAGACTATCCTACCTGGTGCTGAGGATCTAGATCACTCTGTGGGGTTCTAGACTATCCTGCCGGGTGCTGAGCGGTGCTGAGGTTCTAGATCTCCCTCTGGCTCCCGAATCTATTCCAGAAGGTGCAGGATCTCTTCGGAGGGTGCTGAGCGCCTTCCAGAAGGCGCTGGATCCATTCCGAGGGTGCTGAGTGCCTTCATGAAGGTGCTGGATCCGTCCCAAGTGTCCTCAGCGCCTTCTTGAAGGTGCTGGATTTGTCCTGAGGGTGCTGAGCGCCATCCAGAGGGGGCTGAGAGCCTTCCAGAAGGTGCTGGATTTGTCCCGAGGGTGCTGAGGGCATTCCAGTGGGTGCTGCATCCGTCCCGAGGGTGCTGAGTGCCATCCAGAAGGTGCTGGATTCAATCCAAGGGTGCTGAGTGCTTTCCAGAAGGTGCTGGATCTGTCCCGAGGGGACTGAGCGCATTGCAGAAGGTGCTGCATCCATCCTGAGGGTGCTGAGTACCATCTAGATGGTGCTGGATTCATCCCGAGGGATCTGAGTGCTTTCCAGAAGGTGCTGGGTTTGTGCAAAGTGTGCTGAGCGCCTTCCAGAAGGCGCTGGATCCGTCCCGAGGGTGCTGAGCGCCTTGCAGAAGGTGCTGCATGATGCCCGAGGGTTCAGGATGAGGCCCGAGGGTGCTGAGCACCTTCGAGAAAGTGCTGGATCCATCCCGAGAGTACTGAGCGCCTTCGAAAAAGTGCAGAGCGCCTTCCAGAAGGTGCTGGATCCATCCCGAGGGTACTGAGCGCCTTCCAGAAGGTGCTGCATGATGCCCGAGGCTGCAGGATGAGGCCCGAGGGTGCTGAGCAACCCCCGGATGGTGCTGAGCACCAACCAGAGGGTGTTCAGCACCATCCCGAGGGAGCTCAGCACCATTCCGAGGGAGCTCAGCACCATCCCGAGGGTGCAGGATGAGGCCAGAGGGTGCAGGATGAGGCCCGAGGGTGCTGAGCACCTTTGAGAAAGTGCTGGATCCATCCCGAGGGTACTGAGTGCCTTCCAGTGGGTGCTGAGCGCCTTCCGGACGGTGCTGGATTTGTCCCGAGGGTGCTGAGCGCCTTCGAAAAAGTGCTGAGCGCCTTCCAGAAGGTGCTGGATCCATCCCGAGGGTACTGAGCGCCTTCCCGAGGGTGCTGGATTCGTCCCAAGGGTGCTGAGCGCCTTCCAGAAGGTGCTGGATTCATCTCGAGGGTCCAGAGCGTCTTCCAGAAGGAGCTGGATCTGTTTCGAGTGTCCTGAGCACCTTCCAGAAGGTGCAGGATCCGTCTTGAGGGTGCTGAGCGCCTTCCAGAAGGTGCTGGATGAGGCCCGAGGGTGCCGAGCGACTTCCAAAAGGTTCTGGAGCCACCCCGGGGGTACTAGAATATCTTGCCGGGTTCTGAGCGGTGCTGAGGTTCTAGATCTCCCTCTGGCTCCCGAAGCTATTCCAGAAGGTGCAGGATCTCTTCCGAGGGTGCTGAGTGCCTTCCTGAAGGTGCTGGATCCGTCCCGAGTGTCCTCAACACCTTCCTGAAGGTGCTGGATTTGTCCCGAGGGTGCTGAGTGCCTTCCAGAAGGTGCTGAGCGCCTTCCAGAAGGTGCTGGATTCATCCCTAGGGTGCTGAGCGCCTTACAGAAGGTGCTGGATGAGGCCTGACGGTGCAGGATGAGGCCCGAGGGTGCTGAGCACCATCCCGAGGGTGCTCAGCACCATCCCGAGGGTGCAGGATGAGGCCCGAGAATGCAGGATGAGGCCCGAGGGTGCTGAGCACCATCCCGAGGGTGCTGAGCACCAACCAGAGGGTGCTCAGCACAATGGCGAGGGAGCTCAGCACCATCCCAAGTGTGCTGAGCACCATCCCGAGGATGCAGGATGAAACCCGAGGGTGCAGGATGAGGCCTGATAGTGCTGAGCAACATCCCGATGGTGCTGAGCGCCATCCAGAGGGTGCTCAGCACCATCCCGAGGGTGCTCAGCACCATCCCGAGGGTGCAGGATGAGGCCGAGCACCGAGCGCTCCGTGTCCGCCAGAGGGCGCCCTGCGGGCTCCCGGGCCCACACGTGGGCTCCGCGTCCGCAGCGGGAACCGCCGCTGCCATGCCGGGCCCGGTACCGATCCCGGACCCGATGCCGCTTCGATCCGCTTGATGGGGGAGAGGCGGCACGGCCCGGGACTCCCCCGCAGACCCCAGGCGCGCTCGAGCCGTGCTCCGCGGCCCGGCTCCTCATGCGGCCCCGCTCCTCATGCGGCCCCGCCCCCCGTGCAGCTAGCCCGGGACTCTCGCTCGAAGCTGGGTCCTGGATCCGTCCCGAGGGTCCCAAGCGCCTTCCTGAAGGTGCTGGATCCGTCATGACTGTGCTGAGCACCTTTGAGAAAGTGCTGGATCCATCCCGAGGGTACTGAGCGCCTTCGAAAAGGTGCTGAGCGCCTTCCAGAAGGTGCTGGATTTGTCCCGAGGGTGCTGAGCGCATTGCAGAATGTGCTGGATCCATCCCGAGGGTACTGAGCGCCTTCCAGTGGGTGCTGAGTGCCTTCCAGAAGGTGCTGGATCCATCCCGAGGGCACTGAGCGCATTCCAGAAGGTGCTGCATCCGTCCCTAGGTCGCTGAGTACCTTCCAGAAGAAGCTGGATGCATCCCGAGGGCACTGCGCATCTTACGGAAAATGTTGGATCCGTCCAGAGGGTGCTAAGCGCTTTCCAGAAGGTGCTGGATTCATCTCAAGGGTCCAGAGCGTTTTCCAGAAGGAGCTGGATCTGTTCCGAGTGTCCTGAGCACCTTCCAGAAGGTACTGGATCCATCCTGAGGGTGCTGAGCGCCTTCCAGAAGGTGCTGGATGAGGCCTGAGGGTGCTGAGCGACTTCCAATAGGTTCTGGAGCCACCCCAGGCATACTAGAATATCTTGCTGGGTGCTGAGCGGTGATCTCCCTCTGGCTCCCGAAGCTATTCCAGAAGGTGCAGGATCTCTTCGGAGGGTGCTGAGCGCCTTCCTGAAGGTGCTGGTTCCATCCCGAGTGTCCTCAGTGCCTTCCTGAAGGTGCTGGATTTATCCTGAGGGCGCTGAGCGCCTTCCAGAGAGTGCTCAGCACCTTCCAGAAGGTGCTGCATCCATCCCGAGGGTGCTGAGCACCTTCCAGAGGGTGCTGAGTGCCTTCCAGAAGGTGGTGGATTTGCGCAAAGTGTGCTGAGTGCCTTCCAGGAGGTGCTGGATCCATCCCGAGGGTGCTGAGCGACTTCCAGAAGATGCTGGATCCATCCCGAGGGTGCTGAGCACCTTCCAGAAGGCACTGGATCCGTCCCGAGGGTGCTGAGCACCTTCCAGAAGGTGCTGGATCCATCCCGAGGGTGCTGAGCACCTTCCAGAAGGTGCTGGATGAGGCCCGAGGGTGCTGAGCGCCTTCCGGAAGGTGCTGAGTGCCTTCCTGAAGGTGCTGGATCTGTCCCGAGGGTGCTGAGCGCATTCGAGAAGGTGCTGGATCCATCCCGAGGGTCCTGAGTGCCTTCCAGAAGGTGCTGGATCTGTCCCGAGGGTGCTGAGCGCATTCCAGAAGGTGCTGGATCCGTCCCGAAGGTGCTGAGTGCCTTCCAGAAGTTGCTGCATTTGTCCAAAGTGTGCTGAGCTTTAATATTAAATTTGATATTTAACATTAAAGCGCTGAGGTCAAGGGCACAAGCTCAGCGATCAGGGATCAATGGTTAATGTGAAAAGTCAGGGATTCAAACTTCAAGGGTCACATGTGAACGGTCAGGGTTCAAGGATCAAGAGTAAAGGGTCCAAGGTCCAATGTTATGGGTTATTTTTCCAAGGTTGTGTGGTTCAAGGTCAATCATCAGGGAATCAAATTTGAGAGAGCTAGAATCAATAGCCAAAGGTCAAAATTCAGAGGTTAAGAGTAAAAGGTCAATGGTCAGGGTCAAAGGTGAAGGGTCAGAAGTTGGAGGTCAATGCCAAGGAGTTGCAGATAAGAGGAGTATGTCTCAACTTTATCGCTACTTCCCTGTAATTCTGGGTGTTTGGATTTCCTTTGTGCTCGTCAGGATAAGCCATAAACAAGCCCCTGAACTCTGCATCGATGTGTCAAACACTTCCACAGAAAGGCACGTCAGCAGTGATTCTAGAGGAAAAATTAGAGGTGATGGCTTATGATCCATGGGGAATTCCATTGGGAATGATGAAACTCAGACACATGGAATTGTGGAGGTGGAATTCCATTTTCAGCCTTGGGCACCTGGAGGAGGAGAGGTGTCCTCATCCATAGCAAGGAAAGCCTGGTGCCCCAGTGTGTCAGGTGCAGACAAGGAGCTGTCTAGGGAATGAGCAACAAGTTCCTTCTGCCGCTGCCCTCACTCTTAGAGTGGCAACAGCACAAACTGAACTGTGAAGATGATGAGGGCTCAGAGCAGCCCCAGGTGTGAGCAGTGAGGATGATGAGGAGCGGGTGGGTCCTGCCCGGGGCTGTTTTAGGGGGAGGGTTTCCCTCAGTTCACTTAGGCACGGAGCAGTTGGAGAAGAGGGGTTTATGGTGGGCTCCCCGGGGGTATCTCATGGAACGATACCGAGACCATCTCATAGGGTCTGGGAGAACAGCTGGATGCACTTGGCCATGGAGCATTGCTTAAAGGAGGTGCCGAGGGACAAACCTTTGTGTCTGGAAGCAGCATCGGAGCAAGTAAGTCCGTGCGGATTTGCAGGGGGGACTTTTCTCCTTTTCCGTTTTGATTTCATCTTGCCAAGGAGCGACAGAGCGTGCGGAGGCGAGGCGAGCTCTGCCGGGCTGGCAGGCGGGAGCCGCGGCGCGGAGCTGTGCCCGTCCCGGCCTCTTTGTCCGCTCCGGGCGCGGGGTTCGGGCACCGCCGGGGTCCCTTCGGGCCGGTCCCGGTGCCGCTGGGCGGGCCGGGCTCTCCCGGGGACGGCGGGCCGTCCGGGGCCGGGAGCGCGGGGCCGCCCCCGGGTGCTGAGTGCCGCCGCTGCCGGGGCTCGCGTGGCTCCCCCGGTCCCCCCGCAGCTGGAGCGGCGCCAGCCCGGGAGCGAGTCCCGGCGAGGGCCGCTGGGGGACACTTGTGGCTCGTCAGCTTCAGAGTGCGCTGGTAAAAGCCGCTGGGAGGAGGGGAGGGGTAAAGCTCGACTTTCCGGGCTTTTTGTCTGCGGGCTTTGTCGGTTTTGCTCTTTAGCCGAGCCGCGCCTTTAAATAACCATGTGGTGCCTTCTAGAAACTGCGTCCAATACCTTTTGCACCCTCACATGAGGGCTTCGAGCTCAGGTTTTTCCATCGCCGAGTTAATTGCAGGTCCAAGCTGACAGCGTCCCGTGATTCTGGTGTGCATGAATCTGTTGGTGATGTGTTCATTTTCCCGGGATGCTGAGTTGGGCTTTTTGGGCAGACCGTATTTCTCAAACCTCGAGGCTTGTTTAAGCCTTGCACACGATTTTCTGGAGACGCGGGCTGGGTGAGAACTTTGTCTTGCTGCTGTACTAGGGGATAGAATGCAGGGGGTCCCCGCGCTATCCCCGTGGAAGCTGGAATGTCCGAGGAAATGGCTGTGACAATTCTCGGGGCTGAACCTGGCTCCCAGCGCTCTGCAGTGTAGGACGCGAGAGGGCAGGGCCGAGGGACAGCGGGGTAGGAACGGCGAGGTGCTTCGTGCTCTGGGTTTGGTGTTGCTGATGTTTCCAGAGCCAGAGCAGGTTGATTTGGTTCTGGTGCACTGGAACGGGATCCAAACCTGGGAAAGGTTTGAGACAAACTGGGAGGAAATGTTTTAAAATGAATGTGTTTCTTAATAGAAGTTAGATTTTAGGCCGTTTTTTAATTGATTTTAAAGGAAATTTGTTTTGAGGGGTAGTGAAAAAAAAATGTTAATTTTAATAAGTAGGGCGTAGGTAAGAGGAAAAAAAGGATGAATAACGTTAGATCATTTTTTTTTGTTGTGGAGAAAAGCTCAGGAGATTTAGAGGGGTTTTTCTGCATGTGTGGTTTGGATGTTTTTGGAGTTGGGCTGAGGCGTGGATCTTTTTGAGCCGTGGGGTGTTTTGGTGGTAGCTTGGGTTTTTGGATTGGAGTAAAGTTGTATAGTTTTAGAAGAAGTTGTTACGGTCAGATGATGGGGATATAATATAATGTAATCTTAGAACACTTTATTTTTTATTGTATATCTTTGGCTTAAAGGTCAAATTAATGTTTTTTAATTCTAGATATGCTTTTATACAGATACAGGTAAATGTAAATAGTGGTGCTAATATTTAGTAAGCAGAGGTATTTATATGTGTTTTTTATTCAATATTAGATTTTTTTTGGTGGTGCACAGTGTGTTGTTTGATTTTTTGTATTGTATACTACGTGAAATTTGGTTTTTGAATGAAGATTATTTTATGAGTGTGTTTGTATTTTAGGTAGAATTAATTAAAATAGATTTTGATATGTATTATTGGGTATTGTTTATTTTATGTAGGGGTTCAGATTGGGTAGGGTTTGTTTGGTTAGCTGAGTTTTGGGTGTTAATTAGGTGGCTTTTGTTAGATGCAGTTTTCAGTTTTTGAAAGTTTTTTATTGACTGGTTTTAAGGTGATTTTTAGTAATTGATTATATCATTTCATTTTGTTTGTAGTTGGTGTATAATCATATATATCTTCTATTTAATGTTGTGCTTTTTAGTTTAGGTGTTGATGATAAGTTTGGATTTCTTTCTGTTGTGGTGTTTCTTAGTCTCATTTCTGGGGACACAGGCATTTATATGGTGGATTTTTATAGGTCTATTTTTGGGGGTGATGTTTTTTAACATTTTAGTCGTTTATATTGGTTTTTTATGTTTTCAATTAGCTATTAATTTTTTTTATAAAGTATTGGTGAGTATGTATTACTATAAATGTCGAGCTTTGGGGGTTTTTTTACTAATGTTTAGAGTTAGTTGAATGGTTTTGAGTTTAGTGAGTTGGTCTGATTGTTCTTTAATAGTTTTTTAATAGTTGATGTGATTTGTTGTGTGGAGTTCAATAGGGTTGCTTTTTATTTACGTTTAACTTTACTGATGTGATAAGAACTGTTAGTGAAAGAGCATAGCATCTGTTTTTGCTGGTAGTTGGTTTTCTTTGTGTTACCTGTTTTGGGTTGTTTTCTTTTTTTTTCTTGTTAGCGAGATTAAAGTTTTTATTTTGGGTTTAATTTGTGAAATTAACAATTTTAGGGCAATTTAGTTTTTTGATTCAGGGGTGCTGTGATGAGAGTACTTTATTTGTTTTATGTGGTATTGGTGGTGTGGATAGGGGGAATCTTTGTTTTGAAAATTTATTTTAGTATTGTTAGTTGAAGTGTTAGGATGAGTTATGTTTCAGTGTTGAAACTTTTTGAGGTGGTTTGGGTTTTTCCTAGGTTAAGATTTTTTTCCCTTGGTTGGTGGATGTATTGTGATTTTATTGATGATATTGGTGATGATATAATGTGATGATATTGATGATGTTGGAATTTGTTGCTGTTTGTTTTTTGGTTATTTTATTTTTAGGAACTGGATTTTTGCAGTTGGACTGGAAGAATTGACTTTATTTCAAAACATATTCGTTTAATTGATGTAAAGGTTCCCATATTAACTCCCCAGGCTTTTAGATTCTTTTTCTCATTTAGGTTTTCCAGAATTTATTGATAATTTAGCAATCAAGCAGGGATGGCACCCCGTTCTTGAAATGATGGCTGTGGAAAAACCTGTGTCTAACAACACGTACCTGACGGAGGGCAACAATTTTGCCGTTATTACAGGGCCAAATACAAGTGGCAAAACAACATTGGCATGGATCTGCTGGAGGAGAGGAGTTTGTGGTGGGCTCCCAGTGACATCTGATGGAGTGACGGTGAGAGCATCTCATAGGGTCTGGGGGAGCACCTGGATGCACTTGGATGTGGAGCACTGCTTAAAGGAGGTGGTGAGGGACAAAGCTTTTTGCCAGGAAGCAGCAGCTGAACAGCTGAGCCAGTGTGGATTTGCAGGGCTGATCTTTCTCCTTTTCCCTTTTGATTTCATCTTGGCAGTCCCTCCCCGGTGCCCTCAATCTGTCACAAGAATTCCAAGAAAAAAAAAGGCAGAGCAAACAGTGAAAAGAAGGGGTATAGGTAAGGTGGAGTTCAGGTGTACCCCACCCCAAACCCTAAACAGCAGCCCTGACAGCGCTCCCGTTTCCCTGAGACAGCTGCAGGCAGGAACCCTAAAGAGAGAAAGGGACAAGGGACAGAGAAGGAAGGGGCGGCAGAGACAGAGGGGCGATAGCGCCGACATGGAGGGGATAAGGGGGACATGGATAAACAGGGGCGTACGGGAGACAGGGAAAGGCCGGGGCGGCTGGGGCAGGGACGGCGGAGGGGAGAAAGAAGGAACAGGGGAAGGGAGCGGGGACAGAAGGGGAACGGAGGGCAGAGCCAGGTTGGGTCGGGTGAGGAGGGAGCGGGAGGAAGAGACAGAGGAGGAATGGAAGCGGGGGTCAGGTTGGGTAGGAGGGGGCGGGCGAGGAGGTGAGGGGAGAGAGGGAGCGGGCGGTGTGAGGGGGAGACGGGGGACAAGAGCAGAGAGGAGAGAGAAGCGGAGAGGAGAGAGAGGAGCGGAGAGAGAAGCAGAGAAAGGAGAGATACAAGCAGAAAGGACAGAGAAGCAGAGGAGAGAGAAGCACCTCCTTGGACCGGCCGCAGCCGGCTCCTCCCAGCTCTGGGGAGAAAATGGCGACCGCCGCACTTTCAGGGCTTAAATGCCCTTGGTCCCGCCCCGCGCAGCCGCTCTGGAGCCCCTCGCACCTGTGCCAGCCCCGCCCCGCACACCTGAGGCGACCCCGCGCACGCGCTCAGTTTCCCAAGCTGCGCACTCGCAGCCTCACACCTGCGCTGGCCCTGCAGCGGGAACCACTGCCGCCATGCCGGGCCCGGTACCGATCCTGGGCTCGATGCCGCTTCAATCCGCTCGATGAGGGAGAGGCAGCACAGCCCGGAACCCCCGGAGACCCCAGGCGCGCTCGGGCTCTGCGGCCCGGCTCCTCATGCGGCCCCGCTCCCTCATGCGGCCCCGCCCACCGTGCCGCTAGCCCGGGACTCTCGCTCGAAGCTGGGTCCTGGATCCGTCCCGAGGGTGCTGCTGAGCGCCTTCCAGAAGGTGCTGGATTTGTCCCGAGGGTGCTGAGCGCATTGCAGAAGGTGCTGGATCTGTCCCGAGGGTGCTGAATGCCTTCCAGAAGGTGCTGGATCTGTCCCGAGGGGACTGAGCGCATTGCAGAAGGTGCTGCATCCATCCCGAGGGATCTGAGTGCTTTCCAGAAGGTGCTGGATTTGTGCAAAGTGTGCTGAGCGCCTTCCAGAAGGCGCTGGATCCGTCCCGAGGGTGCTGAGCGCCTTGCAGAAGGTGCTGCATGATGCCCGAGAGTGCAGGATGAGGCCCGAGGGTGCTGAGCACCTTTGAGAAAGTGCTGGATCCATCCCGAGGGTACTGAGCGCCTTCCCGAGGGTGCTGGATTTGTCCCGAGGGTGCTGAGCGCCTTGCAGAAGGTGTGGCATGATGCCCGAGGCTGCAGGATGAGGCCCGAGGGTGCTGAGCAACCTCCGGATAGTGCTGAGCACCAACCAGAGGGTGTTCAGCACCATCCCTAGGGAGCTCAGCACCATCCCTAGGGAGCTCAGCACCATCCCGAGGGAGCTCAGCACCATCCCGAGGGTGCAGGATGAGGCCAGAGGGTGCAGGGTGAGGCCCGAGGGTGCTGAGCACCTTCGAGAAAGTGCTGGATCCATCCCGAGGGTACTGAGTGCCTTCCAGTGGGTGCTGAGTGCCTTCCGGACGGTGCTGGATTTGTCCCGAGGGTGCTGAGCGCCTTCCAGAAGGTGCTGGATCCATCCCCAGGGTACTGAGCGCCTTCCAGAGGGTGCTGGATTCATCCCGAGGGTGCTGAGTGCCTTCCAGAAGGTGCTGCATCCATCCCGAGGGTGCTGAGCACCTTCTAGAAGGTGCTGGATGAGGCCCGAGGGTGCTGAGCGACTTCCAAAAAGTTCTGGATCCATCCCGGGGGTACTAGAATATCTTGCCGGGTGCTGAGCGGTGCTGAGGTTCTAGATCTCCCTCTGGCTCCCGAAGCTATTCCAGAAGGTGCAGGATCTCTTCCGAGGGTGCTGAGTGCCTTCCTGAAGGTGCTGGATCCGTCCCGAGTGTCCTCAACACCTTCCTGAAGGTGCTGGATTTGTCCCGAGGGTGCTGAGTGCCTTCCTGAAGGTGCTGAGCGCCTTCCAGAAGGTGCTGGATTCATCCCAAGGGTGCTGAGCGCCTTACAGAAGGTGCTGGATGAGGCCCGAGGGTGCAGGATGAGGCCCGAGGGTGCTGAGCACCATCCCGAGGGTGCTGAGCACCATCCCGAGGGAGCTCAGCACCATCCCGAGGGAGCTCAGCACCATCCCGAAGGTGCAGGATGAGGCCCGAGGGTGCAGGATGAGGCCCGAGGGTGCTCAGCACCATCCCGAGGGTGCTCAGCACCATCCCGAGGGTGCTGAGCACCAACCAGAGGGTCCTCAGCACCATCCCGAGGGATCTCAGCACCATCCCGAGGGTGCAGGATGAGGCCCGAGGGTGCAGGATGAGGCCCGAGGGTGCAGGATGAGGCCCGAGGGTGCTGAGCACCATCCTGAGGGTGCTGAGCACCATCCTGAGGGTGCTGAGCACCATCCCGAGGGAGCTCAGCACCATCCCGAGGGTGCAGGATGAGGCCCGAGCGTGCAGGATGAGGCCCGAGGGTGCTGAGCACCATCCTGAGGGTGCTGAGCACCAACCAGAGGGAGCTCAGCATCAGCCCGAGGGAGCTCAGCACCATCCCGAGGGTGCAGGATGAGGCCCGGGGGTGCAGGATGAGGCCCGAGGGTGCTGAGCACCATCCCGATGGTGCTGAGCGCCATCCCGAGGGTGCTCAGCACCATCCCGAGGGTGCTCAGCACCATCCCGAGGGTGCAGGATGAGGCCGAGCACCGAGCGCTCCGTGTCCGCCAGAGGGCGCCCTGCGGGCTCCCGGGCCCACACGTGGGCTCCGCGTCCGCAGCGGGAACCGCCGCTGCCATGCCGGGCCCGGTACCGATCCCGGACCCGATGCCGCTTCGATCCGCTTGATGGGGGAGAGGCGGCACGGCCCGGGACTCCCCCGCAGACCCCAGGCGCGCTCGGGCCGTGCTCCGCGGCCCGGCTCCTCATGCGGCCCCGCTCCTCATGCGGCCCCGCCCCCCGTGCAGCTAGCCCGGGACTCTAGCTCGAAACTGGGTCCTGGATCCGTCCCGAGGGTCCCAAGCGCCTTCCTGAAGGTGCTGGATCCGTCATGACTGTGCTGAGCACCTTTGAGAAAGTGCTGGATCCATCCCGAGGGTACTGAGCGCCTTCCAGTGGGTGCTGAGTGCCTTCCTGAAGGTGCTGGATCCATCCCGAGGGTACTGAGCGCCTTTGAAAAGGTGCTGAGCGCCTTCCAGAAGGCGCTGGATTTGTCCCGAGGGTGCTGAGTGCATTGCAGAAGGTGCTGGATCTGTCCCGAGGGTACTGAGCGCCTTCCAGTGGGTGCTGAGCGCCTTTGAAAAGGTGCTGAGCGCCTTCCAGAAGGTGCTGGATCTGTCCCGAGGGTGCTGAGCGCCTTCCTGAAGGTGCTGGATGAGGCCCGAGGGTGCAGGATGAGGCCTGAGGGTGCTGAGCGCTTTCCTGATGGTGCTGCATTCGTCTCGAGGGTGCTGAGTGCCTTTCAGAAGGTGCTGGATCCATCTCGAGGGTGCTGAGCGCCTTCCAGAAGTTGCTGCATTTGTCCAAAGTGTGCTGAGCTTTAATATTAAATTTGATATTTAACATTAAAGCGCTGAGGTCAAGGGCACAAGCTCAGCGATCAGGGGTCAATGGTTAATGTGAAAAGTCAGGGATTCAAACTTCAAGGGTCACATGTGAACGGTCAGGGTTCAAGGATCAAGAGTAAAGGGTCCAAGGTCCAATGTTATGGGTTATTTTTCCAAGGTTGTGTGGTTCAAGGTCAATCATCAGGGAATCAAATTTGAGAGAGCTAGAATCAATAGCCAAAGGTCAAAATTCAGAGGTTAAGAGTAAAAGGTCAATGGTCAGGGTCAAAGGTGAAGGGTCAGAAGTTGGAGGTCAATGCCAAGGAGTTGCAGATAAGAGGAGTATGTCTCAACTTTATCGCTACTTCCCTGTAATTCTGGGTGTTTGGATTTCCTTTGTGCTCGTCAGGATAAGCCATAAACAAGCCCCTGAACTCTGCATCGATGTGTCAAACACTTCCACAGAAAGGCACGTCAGCAGTGATTCTAGAGGAAAAATTAGAGGTGATGGCTTATGATCCATGGGGAATTCCATTGGGAATGATGAAACTCAGACACATGGAATTGTGGAGGTGGAATTCCATTTTCAGCCTTGGGCACCTGGAGGAGGAGAGGTGTCCTCATCCATAGCAAGGAAAGCCTGGTGCCCCAGTGTGTCAGGTGCAGACAAGGAGCTGTCTAGGGAATGAGCAACAAGTTCCTTCTGCCGCTGCCCTCACTCTTAGAGTGGCAACAGCACAAACTGAACTGTGAAGATGATGAGGGCTCAGAGCAGCCCCAGGTGTGAGCAGTGAGGATGGTGAGGGCTCAGAGCAGCCCCAGGTGTGAGCAGTGAGGTTGATGAGGGGACAGAGCAGCCCCAGGTGTGAGCAGTGAGGATGATGAGGAGCGGGTGGGTCCTGCCCGGGGCTGTTTTAGGGGGAGGGTTTCCCTCAGTTCACTTAGGCACGGAGCAGTTGGAGAAGAGGGGTTTATGGTGGGCTCCCCGGGGGTATCTCATGGAACGATACCGAGACCATCTCATAGGGTCTGGGAGAACAGCTGGATGCACTTGGCCATGGAGCATTGCTTAAAGGAGGTGCCGAGGGACAAACCTTTGTGTCTGGAAGCAGCATCGGAGCAAGTAAGTCCGTGCGGATTTGCAGGGGGGACTTTTCTCCTTTTCCGTTTTGATTTCATCTTGCCAAGGAGCGACAGAGCGTGCGGAGGCGAGGCGAGCTCTGCCGGGCTGGCAGGCGGGAGCCGCGGCGCGGAGCTGTGCCCGTCCCGGCCTCTTTGTCCGCTCCGGGCGCGGGGTTCGGGCACCGCCGGGGTCCCTTCGGGCCGGTCCCGGTGCCGCTGGGCGGGCCGGGCTCTCCCGGGGACGGCGGGCCGTCCGGGGCCGGGAGCGCGGGGCCGCCCCCGGGTGCCGAGTGCCGCCGCTGCCGGGGCTCGCGTGGCTCCCCCGGTCCCCCCGCAGCTGGAGCGGCGCCAGCCCGGGAGCGAGTCCCGGCGAGGGCCGCTGGGGGACACTTGTGGCTCGTCAGCTTCAGAGTGCGCTGGTAAAAGCCGCTGGGAGGAGGGGAGGGGTAAAGCTCGACTTTCCGGGCTTTTTGTCTGCGGGCTTTGTCGGTTTTGCTCTTTAGCCGAGCCGCGCCTTTAAATAACCATGTGGCGCCTTCTAGAAACTGCGTCCAATACCTTTTGCACCCTCACATGAGGGCTTCGAGCTCAGGTTTTTCCATCGCCGAGTTAATTGCAGGTCCAAGCTGACAGCGTCCCGTGATTCTGGTGTGCATGAATCTGTTGGTGATGTGTTCATTTTCCCGGGATGCTGAGTTGGGCTTTTTGGGCAGACCGTATTTCTCAAACCTCGAGGCTTGTTTAAGCCTTGCACACGATTTTCTGGAGACGCGGGCTGGGTGAGAACTTTGTCTTGCTGCTGTACTAGGGGATAGAATGCAGGGGGTCCCCGCGCTATCCCCGTGGAAGCTGGAATGTCCGAGGAAATGGCTGTGACAATTCTCGGGGCTGAACCTGGCTCCCAGCGCTCTGCAGTGTAGGACGCGAGAGGGCAGGGCCGAGGGACAGCGGGGTAGGAACGGCGAGGTGCTTCGTGCTCTGGGTTTGGTGTTGCTGATGTTTCCAGAGCCAGAGCAGGTTGATTTGGTTCTGGTGCACTGGAACGGGATCCAAACCTGGGAAAGGTTTGAGACAAACTGGGAGGAAATGTTTTAAAATGAATGTGTTTCTTAATAGAAGTTAGATTTTAGTCCGTTTTTTAATTGATTTTAAAGGAAATTTGTTTTGAGGGGTAGTGAAAAAAAAATGTTAATTTTAATAAGTAGGGCGTAGGTAAGAGGAAAAAAAGGATGAATAACGTTAGATCATTTTTTTTTGTTGTGGAGAAAAGCTCAGGAGATTTAGAGGGGTTTTTCTGCATGTGTGGTTTGGATGTTTTTGGAGTTGGGCTGAGGCGTGGATCTTTTTGAGCCGTGGGGTGTTTTGGTGGTAGCTTGGGTTTTTGGATTGGAGTAAAGTTGTATAGTTTTAGAAGAAGTTGTTACGGTCAGATGATGGGGATATAATATAATGTAATCTTAGAACACTTTATTTTTTATTGTATATCTTTGGCTTAAAGGTCAAATTAATGTTTTTTAATTCTAGATATGCTTTTATACAGATACAGGTAAATGTAAATAGTGGTGCTAATATTTAGTAAGCAGAGGTATTTATATGTGTTTTTTATTCAATATTAGATTTTTTTTGGTGGTGCACAGTGTGTTGTTTGATTTTTTGTATTGTATACTACGTGAAATTTGGTTTTTGAATGAAGATTATTTTATGAGTGTGTTTGTATTTTAGGTAGAATTAATTAAAATAGATTTTGATATGTATTATTGGGTATTGTTTATTTTATGTAGGGGTTCAGATTGGGTAGGGTTTGTTTGGTTAGCTGAGTTTTGGGTGTTAATTAGGTGGCTTTTGTTAGATGCAGTTTTCAGTTTTTGAAAGTTTTTTATTGACTGGTTTTAAGGTGATTTTTAGTAATTGATTATATCATTTCATTTTGTTTGTAGTTGGTGTATAATCATATATATCTTCTATTTAATGTTGTGCTTTTTAGTTTAGGTGTTGATGATAAGTTTGGATTTCTTTCTGTTGTGGTGTTTCTTAGTCTCATTTCTGGGGACACAGGCATTTATATGGTGGATTTTTATAGGTCTATTTTTGGGGGTGATGTTTTTTAACATTTTAGTCGTTTATATTGGTTTTTTATGTTTTCAATTAGCTATTAATTTTTTTTATAAAGTATTGGTGAGTATGTATTACTATAAATGTCGAGCTTTGGGGGTTTTTTTACTAATGTTTAGAGTTAGTTGAATGGTTTTGAGTTTAGTGAGTTGGTCTGATTGTTCTTTAATAGTTTTTTAATAGTTGATGTGATTTGTTGTGTGGAGTTCAATAGGGTTGCTTTTTATTTACGTTTAACTTTACTGATGTGATAAGAACTGTTAGTGAAAGAGCATAGCATCTGTTTTTGCTGGTAGTTGGTTTTCTTTGTGTTACCTGTTTTGGGTTGTTTTCTTTTTTTTTCTTGTTAGCGAGATTAAAGTTTTTATTTTGGGTTTAATTTGTGAAATTAACAATTTTAGGGCAATTTAGTTTTTTGATTCAGGGGTGCTGTGATGAGAGTACTTTATTTGTTTTATGTGGTATTGGTGGTGTGGATAGGGGGAATCTTTGTTTTGAAAATTTATTTTAGTATTGTTAGTTGAAGTGTTAGGATGAGTTATGTTTCAGTGTTGAAACTTTTTGAGGTGGTTTGGGTTTTTTCTAGGTTAAGATTTTTTTCCCTTGGTTGGTGGATGTATTGTGATTTTATTGATGATATTGGTGATGATATAATGTGATGATATTGATGATGTTGGAATTTGTTGCTGTTTGTTTTTTGGTTATTTTATTTTTAGGAACTGGATTTTTGCAGTTGGACTGGAAGAATTGACTTTATTTCAAAACATATTTGTTTAATTGATGTAAAGGTTCCCATATTAACTCCCCAGGCTTTTAGATTCTTTTTCTCATTTAGGTTTTCCAGAATTTATTGATAATTTAGCAATCAAGCAGGGATGGCACCCCGTTCTTGAAATGATGGCTGTGGAAAAACCTGTGTCTAACAACACGTACCTGACGGAGGGCAACAATTTTGCCGTTATTACAGGGCCAAATACAAGTGGCAAAACAACATTGGCATGGATCTGCTGGAGGAGAGGAGTTTGTGGTGGGCTCCCAGTGACATCTGATGGAGTGACGGTGAGAGCATCTCATAGGGTCTGGGGGAGCACCTGGATGCACTTGGATGTGGAGCACTGCTTAAAGGAGGTGGTGAGGGACAAAGCTTTTTGCCAGGAAGCAGCAGCTGAACAGCTGAGCCAGTGTGGATTTGCAGGGCTGATCTTTCTCCTTTTCCCTTTTGATTTCATCTTGGCAGTCCCTCCCCGGTGCCCTCAATCTGTCACAAGAATTCCAAGAAAAAAAAAGGCAGAGCAAACAGTGAAAAGAAGGGGTATAGGTAAGGTGGAGTTCAGGTGTACCCCACCCCAAACCCTAAACAGCAGCCCTGACAGC
Organism: Periparus ater; assembly: GCA_032357785.1. Taxonomy (NCBI): domain Eukaryota; kingdom Metazoa; phylum Chordata; class Aves; order Passeriformes; family Paridae; genus Periparus; species Periparus ater. Next base: position 3,195,916 of record JANVCZ010000035.1, read on the forward strand.
GCTCCCGTTTCCCTGAGACAGCTGCAGGCAGGAACCCTAAAGAGAGAAAGGGACAAGGGACAGAGAAGGAAGGGGCGGCAGAGACAGAGGGGCGATAGCGCCGACATGGAGGGGATAAGGGGGACATGGATAAACAGGGCCGTACGGGAGACAGGGAAAGGCCGGGGCGGCTGGGGCAGGGACGGCGGAGGGGAGAAAGAAGGAACAGGGGAAGGGAGCGGGGACAGAAGGGGAACGGAGGGCAGAGCCAGGTTGGGTCGGGTGAGGAGGGAGCGGGAGGAAGAGACAGAGGAGGAATGGAAGCGGGGGTCAGGTTGGGTAGGAGGGGGCGGGCGAGGAGGTGAGGGGAGAGAGGGAGCGGGAGGTGTGAGGGGGAGACGGGGGACAAGAGCAGAGAGGAGAGAGAAGCGGAGAGGAGAGAGAGGAGCGGAGAGAGAAGCAGAGAAAGGAGAGATACAAGCAGAAAGGACAGAGAAGCAGAGGAGAGAGAAGCACCTCCTCGGACCGGCCGCAGCCGGCTCCTCCCAGCTCTGGGGAGAAAATGGCGACCGCCGCACTTTCAGGGCTTAAATGCCCTTGGTCCCGCCCCGCGCAGCCGCTCTGGAGCCCCTCGCACCTGTGCCAGCCCCGCCCCGCACACCTGAGGCGACCCCGCGCACGCGCTCAGTTTCCCAAGCTGCGCACTCGCAGCCTCACACCTGCGCTGGCCCTGCAGCGGGAACCACTGCTGCCATGCCGGGCCCGGTACCGATCCTGGGCTCGATGCCACTTCAATCCGCTCGATGAGGGAGAGGCAGCACAGCCCGGAACCCCCGGAGACCCCAGGCGCGCTCGGGCTCTGCGGCCCGGCTCCTCATGCGGCCCCGCTCCCTCATGCGGCCCCGCCCCCCGTGCCGCTAGCCCGGGACTCTCGCTCGAAGCTGGGTCCTGGATCCGTCCCGAGGGTGCTGCTGAGCGCCTTCCAGAAGGTGCTGGATTTGTCCCGAGGGTGCTGAGCGCATTGCAGAAGGTGCTGGATCTGTCCCGAGGGTGCTGAATGCCTTCCAGAAGGTGCTGGATCTGTCCCGAGGGGACTGAGCGCATTGCAGAAGGTGCTGCATCCATCCCGAGGGTGCTGAGTGACATCCAGATGGTGCTGGATTCATCCCGAGGGATCTGAGTGCTTTCCAGAAGGTACTGGATTTGTGCAAAGTGTGCTGAGCGCCTTCCAGAAGGCGCTGGATCCGTCCCGAGGGTGCTGAGCGCCTTGCAGAAGGTGCTGCATGATGCCCGAGAGTGCAGGATGAGGCCCGAGGGTGCTGAGCACCTTTGAGAAAGTGCTGGATCCATCCCGAGGGTACTGAGCGCCTTCCAGTGGGTGCTGAGTGCCTTCCGGACGGTGCTGGATTTGTCCCGAGGGTGCTGAGCGCCTTCGAAAAAGTGCTGAGCGCCTTCCAGAAGGTGCTGGATCCATCCCGAGGGTACTGAGCGCCTTCCCGAGGGTGCTGGATTTGTCCCGAGGGTGCTGAGCGCCTTGCAGAAGGTGTGGCATGATGCCCGAGGCTGCAGGATGAGGCCCGAGGGTGCTGAGCAACCTCCGGATAGTGCTGAGCACCAACCAGAGGGTGTTCAGCACCATCCCTAGGGAGCTCAGCACCATCCCTAGGGAGCTCAGCACCATCCCGAGGGAGCTCAGCACCATCCCGAGGGTGCAGGATGAGGCCAGAGGGTGCAGGGTGAGGCCCGAGGGTGCTGAGCACCTTCGAGAAAGTGCTGGATCCATCCCGAGGGTACTGAGTGCCTTCCAGTGGGTGCTGAGTGCCTTCCGGACGGTGCTGGATTTGTCCCGAGGGTGCTGAGCGCCTTCCAGACGGTGCTGGATCCATCCCCAGGGTACTGAGCGCCTTCCAGAGGGTGCTGGATTCATCCCGAGGGTGCTGAGTGCCTTCCAGAAGGTGCTGCATCCATCCCGAGGGTGCTGAGCACCTTCTAGAAGGTGCTGGATGAGGCCCGAGGGTGCTGAGCGACTTCCAAAAAGTTCTGGATCCATCCCGGGGGTACTAGAATATCTTGCCGGGTGCTGAGCGGTGCTGAGGTTCTAGATCTCCCTCTGGCTCCCGAAGCTATTCCAGAAGGTGCAGGATCTCTTCCGAGGGTGCTGAGTGCCTTCCTGAAGGTGCTGGATCCGTCCCGAGTGTCCTCAACACCTTCCTGAAGGTGCTGGATTTGTCCCGAGGGTGCTGAGTGCCTTCCTGAAGGTGCTGAGCGCCTTCCAGAAGGTGCTGGATTCATCCCAAGGGTGCTGAGCGCCTTACAGAAGGTGCTGGATGAGGCCCGAGGGTGCAGGATGAGGCCCGAGGGTGCTGAGCACCATCCCGAGGGTGCTGAGCACCATCCCGAGGGAGCTCAGCACCATCCCGAGGGAGCTCAGCACCATCCCGAAGGTGCAGGATGAGGCCCGAGGGTGCAGGATGAGGCCCGAGGGTGCTCAGCACCATCCCGAGGGTGCTGAGCACCAACCAGAGGGTCCTCAGCACCATCCCGAGGGAGCTCAGCACCATCCCTAGGGTGCAGGATGAGGCCCGAGGGTGCAGGATGAGGCCCGAGGGTGCTGAGCACCATCCTGAGGGTGCTGAGCACCATCCTGAGGGTCCTCAGCATCATCCCGAGGGAGCTCAGCACCATCCCGAGGGTGCAGGATGAGGCCCGAGGGTGCAGGATGAGGCCCGAGGGTGCTGAGCACCATCCTGAGGGTGCTGAGCACCAACCAGAGGGAGCTCAGCACCATCCCGAGGGTGCTCAGCACCATCCCGAGGGTGCAGGATGAGGCCCGGGGGTGCAGGATGAGGCCCGAGGGTGCTGAGCACCATCCTGAGGGTGCTGAGCACCAACCAGAGGGAGCTCAGCACCATCCCGAGGGTGCTCAGCACCATCCCGAGGGTGCAGGATGAGGCCCGGGGGTGCAGGATGAGGCCCGAGGGTGCTGAGCACCATCCCGAGGGTGCTGAGCACCAACCAGAGGGTCCTCAGCATCATCCCGAGGGAGCTCAGCACCATCCCGAGGGTGCAGGATGAGGCCCGGGGGTGCAGGATGAGGCCCGAGGGTGCTGAGCACCATCCCGATGGTGCTGAGCGCCATCCAGAGGGTGCTCAGCACCATCCCGAGGGTGCTCAGCACCATCCCGAGGGTGCAGGATGAGGCCGAGCACCGAGCGCTCCGTGTCCGCCAGAGGGCGCCCTGCGGGCTCCCGGGCCCACACGTGGGCTCCGCGTCCGCAGCGGGAACCGCCGCTGCCATGCCGGGCCCGGTACCGATCCCGGACCCGATGCCGCTTCGATCCGCTTGATGGGGGAGAGGCGGCACGGCCCGGGACTCCCCCGCAGACCCCAGGCGCGCTCGGGCCGTGCTCCGCGGCCCGGCTCCTCATGCGGCCCCGCTCCTCATGCGGCCCCGCCCCCCGTGCAGCTAGCCCGGGACTCTAGCTCGAAACTGGGTCCTGGATCCGTCCCGAGGGTCCCAAGCGCCTTCCTGAAGGTGCTGGATCCGTCATGACTGTGCTGAGCACCTTTGAGAAAGTGCTGGATCCATCCCGAGGGTACTGAGCGCCTTCCAGTGGGTGCTGAGTGCCTTCCTGAAGGTGCTGGATCCATCCCGAGGGTACTGAGCGCCTTTGAAAAGGTGCTGAGCGCCTTCCAGAAGGCGCTGGATTTGTCCCGAGGGTGCTGAGCGCATTGCAGAAGGTGCTGGATCTGTCCCGAGGGTACTGAGCGCCTTCCAGTGGGTGCTGAGCGCCTTTGAAAAGGTGCTGAGCGCCTTCCAGAAGGTGCTGGATCTGTCCCGAGGGTGCTGAGCGCCTTCCTGAAGGTGCTGGATGAGGCCCGAGGGTGCAGGATGAGGCCTGAGGGTGCTGAGCGCTTTCCTGATGGTGCTGCATTCGTCTCGAGGGTGCTGAGTGCCTTTCAGAAGGTGCTGGATCCATCTCGAGGGTGCTGAGTGCCTTCCAGAAGTTGCTGCATTTGTCCAAAGTGTGCTGAGCTTTAATATTAAATTTGATATTTAACATTAAAGCGCTGAGGTCAAGGGCACAAGCTCAGCGATCAGGGGTCAATGGTTAATGTGAAAAGTCAGGGATTCAAACTTCAAGGGTCACATGTGAACGGTCAGGGTTCAAGGATCAAGAGTAAAGGGTCCAAGGTCCAATGTTATGGGTTATTTTTCCAAGGTTGTGTGGTTCAAGGTCAATCATCAGGGAATCAAATTTGAGAGAGCTAGAATCAATAGCCAAAGGTCAAAATTCAGAGGTTAAGAGTAAAAGGTCAATGGTCAGGGTCAAAGGTGAAGGGTCAGAAGTTGGAGGTCAATGCCAAGGAGTTGCAGATAAGAGGAGTATGTCTCAACTTTATCGCTACTTCCCTGTAATTCTGGGTGTTTGGATTTCCTTTGTGCTCGTCAGGATAAGCCATAAACAAGCCCCTGAACTCTGCATCGATGTGTCAAACACTTCCACAGAAAGGCACGTCAGCAGTGATTCTAGAGGAAAAATTAGAGGTGATGGCTTATGATCCATGGGGAATTCCATTGGGAATGATGAAACTCAGACACATGGAATTGTGGAGGTGGAATTCCATTTTCAGCCTTGGGCACCTGGAGGAGGAGAGGTGTCCTCATCCATAGCAAGGAAAGCCTGGTGCCCCAGTGTGTCAGGTGCAGACAAGGAGCTGTCTAGGGAATGAGCAACAAGTTCCTTCTGCCGCTGCCCTCACTCTTAGAGTGGCAACAGCACAAACTGAACTGTGAAGATGATGAGGGCTCAGAGCAGCCCCAGGTGTGAGCAGTGAGGATGGTGAGGGCTCAGAGCAGCCCCAGGTGTGAGCAGTGAGGTTGATGAGGGGACAGAGCAGCCCCAGGTGTGAGCAGTGAGGATGATGAGGAGCGGGTGGGTCCTGCCCGGGGCTGTTTTAGGGGGAGGGTTTCCCTCAGTTCACTTAGGCACGGAGCAGTTGGAGAAGAGGGGTTTATGGTGGGCTCCCCGGGGGTATCTCATGGAACGATACCGAGACCATCTCATAGGGTCTGGGAGAACAGCTGGATGCACTTGGCCATGGAGCATTGCTTAAAGGAGGTGCCGAGGGACAAACCTTTGTGTCTGGAAGCAGCATCGGAGCAAGTAAGTCCGTGCGGATTTGCAGGGGGGACTTTTCTCCTTTTCCGTTTTGATTTCATCTTGCCAAGGAGCGACAGAGCGTGCGGAGGCGAGGCGAGCTCTGCCGGGCTGGCAGGCGGGAGCCGCGGCGCGGAGCTGTGCCCGTCCCGGCCTCTTTGTCCGCTCCGGGCGCGGGGTTCGGGCACCGCCGGGGTCCCTTCGGGCCGGTCCCGGTGCCGCTGGGCGGGCCGGGCTCTCCCGGGGACGGCGGGCCGTCCGGGGCCGGGAGCGCGGGGGCCGCCCCCGGGTGCCGAGTGCCGCCGCTGCCGGGGCTCGCGTGGCTCCCCCGGTCCCCCCGCAGCTGGAGCGGCGCCAGCCCGGGAGCGAGTCCCGGCGAGGGCCGCTGGGGGACACTTGTGGCTCGTCAGCTTCAGAGTGCGCTGGTAAAAGCCGCTGGGAGGAGGGGAGGGGTAAAGCTCGACTTTCCGGGCTTTTTGTCTGCGGGCTTTGTCGGTTTTGCTCTTTAGCCGAGCCGCGCCTTTAAATAACCATGTGGTGCCTTCTAGAAACTGCGTCCAATACCTTTTGCACCCTCACATGAGGGCTTCGAGCTCAGGTTTTTCCATCGCCGAGTTAATTGCAGGTCCAAGCTGACAGCGTCCCGTGATTCTGGTGTGCATGAATCTGTTGGTGATGTGTTCATTTTCCCGGGATGCTGAGTTGGGCTTTTTGGGCAGACCGTATTTCTCAAACCTCGAGGCTTGTTTAAGCCTTGCACACGATTTTCTGGAGACGCGGGCTGGGTGAGAACTTTGTCTTGCTGCTGTACTAGGGGATAGAATGCAGGGGGTCCCCGCGCTATCCCCGTGGAAGCTGGAATGTCCGAGGAAATGGCTGTGACAATTCTCGGGGCTGAACCTGGCTCCCAGCGCTCTGCAGTGTAGGACGCGAGAGGGCAGGGCCGAGGGACAGCGGGGTAGGAACGGCGAGGTGCTTCGTGCTCTGGGTTTGGTGTTGCTGATGTTTCCAGAGCCAGAGCAGGTTGATTTGGTTCTGGTGCACTGGAACGGGATCCAAACCTGGGAAAGGTTTGAGACAAACTGGGAGGAAATGTTTTAAAATGAATGTGTTTCTTAATAGAAGTTAGATTTTAGTCCGTTTTTTAATTGATTTTAAAGGAAATTTGTTTTGAGGGGTAGTGAAAAAAAAATGTTAATTTTAATAAGTAGGGCGTAGGTAAGAGGAAAAAAAGGATGAATAACGTTAGATCATTTTTTTTGTTGTGGAGAAAAGCTCAGGAGATTTAGAGGGGTTTTTCTGCACGTGTGGTTTGGATGTTTTTGGAGTTGGGCTGAGGCGTGGATCTTTTTGAGCCGTGGGGTGTTTTGGTGGTAGCTTGGGTTTTTGGATTGGAGTAAAGTTGTAAAGTTTTAGAAGAAGTTGTTACGGTCAGATGATGGGGATATAATATAATGTAATCTTAGAACACTTTATTTTTTATTGTATATCTTTGGCTTAAAGGTCAAATTAATGTTTTTTAATTCTAGATATGCTTTTATACAGATACAGGTAAATATAAATAGTGGTGCTAATATTTAGTAAGCAGAGGTATTTATATGTGTTTTTTATTCAATATTAGATTTTTTTTTGGTGGTGCACAGTGTGTTGTTTGATTTTTTGTATTGTATACTACGTGAAATTTGGTTTTTGAATGAAGATTATTTTATGAGTGTGTTTGTATTTTAGGTAGAATTAATTAAAATAGATTTTGATATGTATTATTGGGTATTGTTTATTTTATGTAGGGGTTCAGATTGGGTAGGGTTTGTTTGGTTAGCTGAGTTTTGGGTGTTAATTAGGTGGCTTTTGTTAGATGCAGTTTTCAGTTTTTGAAAGTTTTTTATTGACTGGTTTTAAGGTGATTTTTAGTAATTGATTATATCATTTCATTTTGTTTGTAGTTGGTGTATAATCAGATATATCTTCTATTTAATGTGCTTTTTAGTTTAGGTGTTGATGATAAGTTTGGATTTCTTTCTGTTGTGGTGTTTCTTAGTCTCATTTCTGGGGACACAGGCATTTATATGGTGGATTTTTATAGGTCTATTTTTGGGGGTGATGTTTTTTAACATTTTAGTCGTTTATATTGGTTTTTTATGTTTTCAATTAGCTATTAATTTTTTTTATAAAGTATTGGTGAGTATGTATTACTATAAATGTCGAGCTTTGGGGGTTTTTTTACTAATGTTTAGAGTTAGTTGAATGGTTTTGAGTTTAGTGAGTTGGTCTGATTGTTCTTTAATAGTTTTTTAATAGTTGATGTGATTTGTTGTGTGGAGTTCAATAGGGTTGCTTTTTATTTACGTTTAACTTTACTGATGTGATAAGAACTGTTAGTGAAAGAGCATAGCATCTGTTTTTGCTGGTAGTTGGTTTTCTTTGTGTTACCTGTTTTGGGTTGTTTTCTTTTTTTTTCTTGTTAGCGAGATTAAAGTTTTTATTTTGGGTTTAATTTGTGAAATTAACAATTTTAGGGCAATTTAGTTTTTTGATTCAGGGGTGCTGTGATGAGAGTACTTTATTTGTTTTATGTGGTATTGGTGGTGTGGATAGGGGGAATCTTTGTTTTGAAAATTTATTTTAGTATTGTTAGTTGAAGTGTTAGGATGAGTTATGTTTCAGTGTTGAAACTTTTTGAGGTGGTTTGGGTTTTTCCTAGGTTAAGATTTTTTTCCCTTGGTTGGTGGATGTATTGTGATTTTATTGATGATATTGGTGATGATATAATGTGATGATATTGATGATGTTGGAATTTGTTGCTGTTTGTTTTTTGGTTATTTTATTTTTAGGAACTGGATTTTTGCAGTTGGACTGGAAGAATTGACTTTATTTCAAAACATATTCGTTTAATTGATGTAAAGGTTCCCATATTAACTCCCCAGGCTTTTAGATTCTTTTTCTCATTTAGGTTTTCCAGAATTTATTGATAATTTAGCAATCAAGCAGGGATGGCACCCCGTTCTTGAAATGATGGCTGTGGAAAAACCTGTGTCTAACAACACGTACCTGACGGAGGGCAACAATTTTGCCGTTATTACAGGGCCAAATACAAGTGGCAAAACAACATTGGCATGGATCTGCTGGAGGAGAGGAGTTTGTGGTGGGCTCCCAGTGACATCTGATGGAGTGACGGTGAGAGCATCTCATAGGGTCTGGGGGAGCACCTGGATGCACTTGGATGTGGAGCACTGCTTAAAGGAGGTGGTGAGGGACAAAGCTTTTTGCCAGGAAGCAGCAGCTGAACAGCTGAGCCAGTGTGGATTTGCAGGGCTGATCTTTCTCCTTTTCCCTTTTGATTTCATCTTGGCAGTCCCTCCCCGGTGCCCTCAATCTGTCACAAGAATTCCAAGAAAAAAAAAGGCAGAGCAAACAGTGAAAAGAAGGGGTATAGGTAAGGTGGAGTTCAGGTGTACCCCACCCCAAACCCTAAACAGCAGCCCTGACAGCGCTCCCGTTTCCCTGAGACAGCTGCAGGCAGGAACCCTAAAGAGAGAAAGGGACAAGGGACAGAGAAGGAAGGGGCGGCAGAGACAGAGGGGCGATAGCGCCGACATGGAGGGGATAAGGGGGACATGGATAAACAGGGGCGTACGGGAGACAGGGAAAGGCCGGGGCGGCTGGGGCAGGGACGGCGGAGGGGAGAAAGAAGGAACAGGGGAAGGGAGCGGGGACAGAAGGGGAACGGAGGGCAGAGCCAGGTTGGGTCGGGTGAGGAGGGAGCGGGAGGAAGAGACAGAGGAGGAATGGAAGCGGGGGTCAGGTTGGGTAGGAGGGGGCGGGCGAGGAGGTGAGGGGAGAGAGGGAGCGGGCGGTGTGAGGGGGAGACGGGGGACAAGAGCAGAGAGGAGAGAGAAGCGGAGAGGAGAGAGAGGAGCGGAGAGAGAAGCAGAGAAAGGAGAGATACAAGCAGAAAGGACAGAGAAGCAGAGGAGAGAGAAGCACCTCCTCGGACCGGCCGCAGCCGGCTCCTCCCAGCTCTGGGGAGAAAATGGCGACCGCCGCACTTTCAGGGCTTAAATGCCCTTGGTCCCGCCCCGCGCAGCCGCTCTGGAGCCCCTCGCACCTGTGCCAGCCCCGCCCCGCACACCTGAGGCGACCCCGCGCACGCGCTCAGTTTCCCAAGCTGCGCACTCGCAGCCTCACACCTGCGCTGGCCCTGCAGCGGGAACCACTGCCGCCATGCCGGGCCCGGTACCGATCCTGGGCTCGATGCCGCTTCAATCCGCTCGATGAGGGAGAGGCAGCACAGCCCGGAACCCCCGGAGACCCCAGGCGCGCTCGGGCTCTGCGGCCCGGCTCCTCATGCGGCCCCGCTCCCTCATGCGGCCCCGCCCACCGTGCCGCTAGCCCGGGACTCTCGCTCGAAGCTGGGTCCTGGATCCGTCCCGAGGGTGCTGCTGAGCGCCTTCCAGAAGGTGCTGGATTTGTCCCGAGGGTGCTGAGCGCATTGCAGAAGGTGCTGGATCTGTCCCGAGGGTGCTGAATGCCTTCCAGAAGGTGCTGGATCTGTCCCGAGGGGACTGAGCGCATTGCAGAAGGTGCTGCATCCATCCCGAGGGTGCTGAGTGACATCCAGATGGTGCTGGATTCATCCCGAGGGATCTGAGTGCTTTCCAGAAGGTACTGGATTTGTGCAAAGTGTGCTGAGCGCCTTCCAGAAGGCACTGGATCTGTCCCGAGGGTGCTGAGCGCCTTGCAGAAGGTGCTGCATGATGCCCGAGAGTGCAGGATGAGGCCCGAGGGTGCTGAGCACCTTTGAGAAAGTGCTGGATCCATCCCGAGGGTACTGAGCGCCTTCCAGTGGGTGCTGAGCGCCTTCCGGACGGTGCTGGATTTGTCCCGAGGGTGCTGAGCGCCTTCGAAAAAGTGCTGAGCGCCTTCCAGAAGGTGCTGGATCCATCCCGAGGGTACTGAGCGCCTTCCCGAGGGTGCTGGATTTGTCCCGAGGGTGCTGAGCGCCTTGCAGAAGGTGTGGCATGATGCCCGAGGCTGCAGGATGAGGCCCGAGGGTGCTGAGCAACCTCCGGATAGTGCTGAGCACCAACCAGAGGGTGTTCAGCACCATCCCTAGGGAGCTCAGCACCATCCCTAGGGAGCTCAGCACCATCCCGAGGGAGCTCAGCACCATCCCGAGGGTGCAGGATGAGGCCAGAGGGTGCAGGGTGAGGCCCGAGGGTGCTGAGCACCTTCGAGAAAGTGCTGGATCCATCCCGAGGGTACTGAGTGCCTTCCAGTGGGTGCTGAGTGCCTTCCGGACGGTGCTGGATTTGTCCCGAGGGTGCTGAGCGCCTTCCAGACGGTGCTGGATCCATCCCCAGGGTACTGAGCGCCTTCCAGAGGGTGCTGGATTCATCCCGAGGGTGCTGAGTGCCTTCCAGAAGGTGCTGCATCCATCCCGAGGGTGCTGAGCACCTTCTAGAAGGTGCTGGATGAGGCCCGAGGGTGCTGAGCGACTTCCAAAAAGTTCTGGATCCATCCCGGGGGTACTAGAATATCTTGCCGGGTGCTGAGCGGTGCTGAGGTTCTAGATCTCCCTCTGGCTCCCGAAGCTATTCCAGAAGGTGCAGGATCTCTTCCGAGGGTGCTGAGTGCCTTCCTGAAGGTGCTGGATCCGTCCCGAGTGTCCTCAACACCTTCCTGAAGGTGCTGGATTTGTCCCGAGGGTGCTGAGTGCCTTCCTGAAGGTGCTGAGCGCCTTCCAGAAGGTGCTGGATTCATCCCAAGGGTGCTGAGCGCCTTACAGAAGGTGCTGGATGAGGCCCGAGGGTGCAGGATGAGGCCCGAGGGTGCTGAGCACCATCCCGAGGGTGCTGAGCACCATCCCGAGGGAGCTCAGCACCATCCCGAGGGAGCTCAGCACCATCCCGAAGGTGCAGGATGAGGCCCGAGGGTGCAGGATGAGGCCCGAGGGTGCTCAGCACCATCCCGAGGGTGCTCAGCACCAACCAGAGGGTCCTCAGCACCATCCCGAGGGAGCTCAGCACCATCCCGAGGGTGCAGGATGAGGCCCGAGGGTGCAGGATGAGGCCCGAGGGTGCTGAGCACCATCCTGAGGGTGCTGAGCACCATCCTGGGGGTGCTCAGCACCATCCCGAGGGAGCTCAGCACCATCCCGAGGGTGCAGGATGAGGCCCGAGGGTGCAGGATGAGGCCCGAGGGTGCTGAGCACCATCCTGAGGGTGCTGAGCACCAACCAGAGGGAGCTCAGCACCATCCCGAGGGTGCTCAGCACCATCCCGAGGGTGCAGGATGAGGCCCGGGGGTGCAGGATGAGGCCCGAGGGTGCTGAGCACCATCCTGAGGGTGCTGAGCACCAACCAGAGGGAGCTCAGCACCATCCCGAGGGTGCTCAGCACCATCCCGAGGGTGCAGGATGAGGCCCGGGGGTGCAGGATGAGGCCCGAGGGTGCTGAGCACCATCCCGAGGGTGCTGAGCACCAACCAGAGGGTCCTCAGCATCATCCCGAGGGAGCTCAGCACCATCCCGAGGGTGCAGGATGAGGCCCGGGGGTGCAGGATGAGGCCCGAGGGTGCTGAGCACCATCCCGATGGTGCTGAGCGCCATCCAGAGGGTGCTCAGCACCATCCCGAGGGTGCTCAGCACCATCCCGAGGGTGCAGGATGAGGCCGAGCACCGAGCGCTCCGTGTCCGCCAGAGGGCGCCCTGCGGGCTCCCGGGCCCACACGTGGGCTCCGCGTCCGCAGCGGGAACCGCCGCTGCCATGCCGGGCCCGGTACCGATCCCGGACCCGATGCCGCTTCGATCCGCTTGATGGGGGAGAGGCGGCACGGCCCGGGACTCCCCCGCAGACCCCAGGCGCGCTCGGGCCGTGCTCCGCGGCCCGGCTCCTCATGCGGCCCCGCTCCTCATGCGGCCCCGCCCCCCGTGCAGCTAGCCCGGGACTCTAGCTCGAAACTGGGTCCTGGATCCGTCCCGAGGGTCCCAAGCGCCTTCCTGAAGGTGCTGGATCCGTCATGACTGTGCTGAGCACCTTTGAGAAAGTGCTGGATCCATCCCGAGGGTACTGAGCGCCTTCCAGTGGGTGCTGAGTGCCTTCCTGAAGGTGCTGGATCCATCCCGAGGGTACTGAGCGCCTTTGAAAAGGTGCTGAGCGCCTTCCAGAAGGCGCTGGATTTGTCCCGAGGGTGCTGAGCGCATTGCAGAAGGTGCTGGATCTGTCCCGAGGGTACTGAGCGCCTTCCAGTGGGTGCTGAGCGCCTTTGAAAAGGTGCTGAGCGCCTTCCAGAAGGTGCTGGATCTGTCCCGAGGGTGCTGAGCGCCTTCCTGAAGGTGCTGGATGAGGCCCGAGGGTGCAGGATGAGGCCTGAGGGTGCTGAGCGCCTTCCTGAAGGTGCTGGATGAGGCCCGAGGGTGCAGGATGAGGCCTGAGGGTGCTGAGCGCTTTCCTGATGGTGCTGCATTCGTCTCGAGGGTGCTGAGTGCCTTTCAGAAGGTGCTGGATCCATCTCGAGGGTGCTGAGTGCCTTCCAGAAGTTGCTGCATTTGTCCAAAGTGTGCTGAGCTTTAATATTAAATTTGATATTTAACATTAAAGCGCTGAGGTCAAGGGCACAAGCTCAGCGATCAGGGGTCAATGGTTAATGTGAAAAGTCAGGGATTCAAACTTCAAGGGTCACATGTGAACGGTCAGGGTTCAAGGATCAAGAGTAAAGGGTCCAAGGTCCAATGTTATGGGTTATTTTTCCAAGGTTGTGTGGTTCAAGGTCAATCATCAGGGAATCAAATTTGAGAGAGCTAGAATCAATAGCCAAAGGTCAAAATTCAGAGGTTAAGAGTAAAAGGTCAATGGTCAGGGTCAAAGGTGAAGGGTCAGAAGTTGGAGGTCAATGCCAAGGAGTTGCAGATAAGAGGAGTATGTCTCAACTTTATCGCTACTTCCCTGTAATTCTGGGTGTTTGGATTTCCTTTGTGCTCGTCAGGATAAGCCATAAACAAGCCCCTGAACTCTGCATCGATGTGTCAAACACTTCCACAGAAAGGCACGTCAGCAGTGATTCTAGAGGAAAAATTAGAGGTGATGGCTTATGATCCATGGGGAATTCCATTGGGAATGATGAAACTCAGACACATGGAATTGTGGAGGTGGAATTCCATTTTCAGCCTTGGGCACCTGGAGGAGGAGAGGTGTCCTCATCCATAGCAAGGAAAGCCTGGTGCCCCAGTGTGTCAGGTGCAGACAAGGAGCTGTCTAGGGAATGAGCAACAAGTTCCTTCTGCCGCTGCCCTCACTCTTAGAGTGGCAACAGCACAAACTGAACTGTGAAGATGATGAGGGCTCAGAGCAGCCCCAGGTGTGAGCAGTGAGGATGGTGAGGGCTCAGAGCAGCCCCAGGTGTGAGCAGTGAGGTTGATGAGGGGACAGAGCAGCCCCAGGTGTGAGCAGTGAGGATGATGAGGAGCGGGTGGGTCCTGCCCGGGGCTGTTTTAGGGGGAGGGTTTCCCTCAGTTCACTTAGGCACGGAGCAGTTGGAGAAGAGGGGTTTATGGTGGGCTCCCCGGGGGTATCTCATGGAACGATACCGAGACCATCTCATAGGGTCTGGGAGAACAGCTGGATGCACTTGGCCATGGAGCATTGCTTAAAGGAGGTGCCGAGGGACAAACCTTTGTGTCTGGAAGCAGCATCGGAGCAAGTAAGTCCGTGCGGATTTGCAGGGGGGACTTTTCTCCTTTTCCGTTTTGATTTCATCTTGCCAAGGAGCGACAGAGCGTGCGGAGGCGAGGCGAGCTCTGCCGGGCTGGCAGGCGGGAGCCGCGGCGCGGAGCTGTGCCCGTCCCGGCCTCTTTGTCCGCTCCGGGCGCGGGGTTCGGGCACCGCCGGGGTCCCTTCGGGCCGGTCCCGGTGCCGCTGGGCGGGCCGGGCTCTCCCGGGGACGGCGGGCCGTCCGGGGCCGGGAGCGCGGGGCCGCCCCCGGGTGCCGAGTGCCGCCGCTGCCGGGGCTCGCGTGGCTCCCCCGGTCCCCCCGCAGCTGGAGCGGCGCCAGCCCGGGAGCGAGTCCCGGCGAGGGCCGCTGGGGGACACTTGTGGCTCGTCAGCTTCAGAGTGCGCTGGTAAAAGCCGCTGGGAGGAGGGGAGGGGTAAAGCTCGACTTTCCGGGCTTTTTGTCTGCGGGCTTTGTCGGTTTTGCTCTTTAGCCGAGCCGCGCCTTTAAATAACGATGTGGCGCCTTCTAGAAACTGCGTCCAATACCTTTTGCACCCTCACATGAGGGCTTCGAGCTCAGGTTTTTCCATCGCCGAGTTAATTGCAGGTCCAAGCTGACAGCGTCCCGTGATTCTGGTGTGCATGAATCTGTTGGTGATGTGTTCATTTTCCCGGGATGCTGAGTTGGGCTTTTTGGGCAGACCGTATTTCTCAAACCTCGAGGCTTGTTGAAGCCTTGCACACGATTTTCTGGAGACGCGGGCTGGGTGAGAACTTTGTCTTGCTGCTGTACTAGGGGATAGAATGCAGGGGGTCCCCGCGCTATCCCCGTGGAAGCTGGAATGTCCGAGGAAATGGCTGTGACAATTCTCGGGGCTGAACCTGGCTCCCAGCGCTCTGCAGTGTAGGACGCGAGAGGGCAGGGCCGAGGGACAGCGGGGTAGGAACGGCGAGGTGCTTCGTGCTCTGGGTTTGGTGTTGCTGATGTTTCCAGAGCCAGAGCAGGTTGATTTGGTTCTGGTGCACTGGAACGGGATCCAAACCTGGGAAAGGTTTGAGACAAACTGGGAGGAAATGTTTTAAAATGAATGTGTTTCTTAATAGAAGTTAGATTTTAGTCCGTTTTTTAATTGATTTTAAAGGAAATTTGTTTTGAGGGGTAGTGAAAAAAAAATGTTAATTTTAATAAGTAGGGCGTAGGTAAGAGGAAAAAAAGGATGAATAACGTTAGATCATTTTTTTTGTTGTGGAGAAAAGCTCAGGAGATTTAGAGGGGTTTTTCTGCACGTGTGGTTTGGATGTTTTTGGAGTTGGGCTGAGGCGTGGATCTTTTTGAGCCGTGGGGTGTTTTGGTGGTAGCTTGGGTTTTTGGATTGGAGTAAAGTTGTATAGTTTTAGAAGAAGTTGTTACGGTTTTGGCAATTATTTTGTGTTTACTAATCAATGAGAAGTTATTTTAAAAAAGTAAAAAAATGGATTTTTTGTTGTTAGACAATAGAGTGGAGAGAGAATTTGGGGTAGGCTGTATTATTATTGTGTACAGATTATATGTTGAAAGAATTTTTTTTCTTTTTTAGTTTTGAAGTTACAGAATTTATGTTTGGACATAAAGCAGATGATGGGGATATAATATAATGTAATCTTAGAACACTTTATTTTTTATTGTATATCTTTGGCTTAAAGGTCAAATTAATGTTTTTTAATTCTAGATATGCTTTTATACAGATACAGGTAAATATAAATAGTGGTGCTAATATTTAGTAAGCAGAGGTATTTATATGTGTTTTTTATTCAATATTAGATTTTTTTTGGTGGTGCACAGTGTGTTGTTTGATTTTTTGTATTGTATACTACGTGAAATTTGGTTTTTGAATGAAGATTATTTTATGAGTGTGTTTGTATTTTAGGTAGAATTAATTAAAATAGATTTTGATATGTATTATTGGGTATTGTTTATTTTATGTAGGGGTTCAGATTGGGTAGGGTTTGTTTGGTTAGCTGAGTTTTGGGTGTTAATTAGGTGGCTTTTGTTAGATGCAGTTTTCAGTTTTTGAAAGTTTTTTATTGACTGGTTTTAAGGTGATTTTTAGTAATTGATTATATCATTTCATTTTGTTTGTAGTTGGTGTATAATCATATATATCTTCTATTTAATGTTGTGCTTTTTAGTTTAGGTGTTGATGATAAGTTTGGATTTCTTTCTGTTGTGGTGTTTCTTAGTCTCATTTCTGGGGACACAGGCATTTATATGGTGGATTTTTATAGGTCTATTTTTGGGGGTGATGTTTTTTAACATTTTAGTCGTTTATATTGGTTTTTTATGTTTTCAATTAGCTATTAATTTTTTTTATAAAGTATTGGTGAGTATGTATTACTATAAATGTAGAGCTTTGGGGGTTTTTTTACTAATGTTTAGAGTTAGTTGAATGGTTTTGAGTTTAGTGAGTTGGTCTGATTGTTCTTTAATAGTTTTTTAATAGTTGATGTGATTTGTTGTGTGGAGTTCAATAGGGTTGCTTTTTATTTACGTTTAACTTTACTGATGTGATAAGAACTGTTAGTGAAAGAGCATAGCATCTGTTTTTGCTGGTAGTTGGTTTTCTTTGTGTTACCTGTTTTGGGTTGTTTTCTTTTTTTTTTTGTTAGCGAGATTAAAGTTTTTATTTTGGGTTTAATTTGTGAAATTAACAATTTTAGGGCAATTTAGTTTTTTGATTCAGGGGTGCTGTGATGAAAGTACTTTATTTGTTTTATGTGGTATTGGTGGTGTGGATAGGGGGAATCTTTGTTTTGAAAATTTATTTTAGTATTGTTAGTTGAAGTGTTAGGATGAGTTATGTTTCAGTGTTGAAACTTTTTGAGGTGGTTTGGGTTTTTTCTAGGTTAAGATTTTTTTCCCTTGGTTGGTGGATGTATTGTGATTTTATTGATGATATTGGTGATGATATAATGTGATGATATTGATGATGTTGGAATTTGTTGCTGTTTGTTTTTTGGTTATTTTATTTTTAGGAACTGGATTTTTGCAGTTGGACTGGAAGAATTGACTTTATTTCAAAACATATTCGTTTAATTGATGTAAAGGTTCCCATATTAACTCCCCAGGCTTTTAGATTCTTTTTCTCATTTAGGTTTTCCAGAATTTATTGATAATTTAGCAATCAAGCAGGGATGGCACCCCGTTCTTGAAATGATGGCTGTGGAAAAACCTGTGTCTAACAACACGTACCTGACGGAGGGCAACAATTTTGCCGTTATTACAGGGCCAAATACAAGTGGCAAAACAACATTGGCATGGATCTGCTGGAGGAGAGGAGTTTGTGGTGGGCTCCCAGTGACATCTGATGGAGTGACGGTGAGAGCATCTCATAGGGTCTGGGGGAGCACCTGGATGCACTTGGATGTGGAGCACTGCTTAAAGGAGGTGGTGAGGGACAAAGCTTTTTGCCAGGAAGCAGCAGCTGAACAGCTGAGCCAGTGTGGATTTGCAGGGCTGATCTTTCTCCTTTTCCCTTTTGATTTCATCTTGGCAGTCCCTCCCCGGTGCCCTCAATCTGTCACAAGAATTCCAAGAAAAAAAAAGGCAGAGCAAACAGTGAAAAGAAGGGGTATAGGTAAGGTGGAGTTCAGGTGTACCCCACCCCAAACCCTAAACAGCAGCCCTGACAGCGCTCCCGTTTCCCTGAGACAGCTGCAGGCAGGAACCCTAAAGAGAGAAAGGGACAAGGGACAGAGAAGGAAGGGGCGGCAGAGACAGAGGGGCGATAGCGCCGACATGGAGGGGATAAGGGGGACATGGATAAACAGGGCCGTACGGGAGACAGGGAAAGGCCGGGGCGGCTGGGGCAGGGACGGCGGAGGGGAGAAAGAAGGAACAGGGGAAGGGAGCGGGGACAGAAGGGGAACGGAGGGCAGAGCCAGGTTGGGTCGGGTGAGGAGGGAGCGGGAGGAAGAGACAGAGGAGGAATGGAAGCGGGGGTCAGGTTGGGTAGGAGGGGGCGGGCGAGGAGGTGAGGGGAGAGAGGGAGCGGGCGGTGTGAGGGGGAGACGGGGGACAAGAGCAGAGAGGAGAGAGAAGCGGAGAGGAGAGAGAGGAGCGGAGAGAGAAGCAGAGAGGGGAGAGAAGCAGAGAAAGGAGAGATACAAGCAGAAAGGACAGAGAAGCAGAGGAGAGAGAAGCACCTCCTCGGACCGGCCGCAGCCGGCTCCTCCCAGCTCTGGGGAGAAAATGGCGACCGCCGCACTTTCAGGGCTTAAATGCCCTTGGTCCCGCCCCACGCAGCCGCTCTGGAGCCCCTCGCACCTGTGCCAGCCCCGCCCCGCACACCTGAGGCGACCCCGCGCACGCGCTCAGTTTCCCAAGCTGCGCACTCGCAGCCTCACACCTGCGCTGGCCCTGCAGCGGGAACCACCGCCGCCATGCCGGGCCCGGTACCGATCCTGGGCTCGATGCCGCTTCAATCCGCTCGATGAGGGAGAGGCAGCACAGCCCGGAACCCCCGGAGACCCCAGGCGCGCTCGGGCTCTGCGGCCCGGCTCCTCATGCGGCCCCGCTCCCTCATGCGGCCCCGCCCCCCGTGCCGCTAGCCCGGGACTC
This sequence comes from Periparus ater, assembly GCA_032357785.1. NCBI lineage: Eukaryota > Metazoa > Chordata > Aves > Passeriformes > Paridae > Periparus > Periparus ater. Next base: position 3,214,362 of record JANVCZ010000035.1, read on the forward strand.
TCGCTCGAAGCTGGGTCCTGGATCCGTCCCGAGGGTGCTGCTGAGCGCCTTCCAGAAGGTGCTGGATTTGTCCCGAGGGTGCTGAGCGCATTGCAGAAGGTGCTGGATCTGTCCCGAGGGTACTGAGCGCTTTCCAGTGGGTGCTGAGCGCCTTGGAAAAGGATCAGAGCGCCTTCCAGAAGGTGCTGGATCTGTCCCAAGGGCACTGAGCGCATTCCAGAAGGTGCTGCATCCGTCTCTAGGTCGCTGAGTACCTTCCAGGAGGTGCTGGATGCGTCCCGAGGGCACTGAGCATCTTCCGGAAAATGCTGGATGCGTCCCGAGGGTGCTGAGCGCCTTCCAGAAGGTGCTGGATCCGTCCCGAGGGTGCTGAGCGCATTCCAGAAGGTGCTGGATCCATCCCAATGGTATTGAGAGCCTTCCAGAAGGTGCTGGTTCCGTCCCAAGCGTCCTGAGTGTCTTTTAGAAGATTCTGGAGCCACTCAGGGGGTTCTAGACTATCCTGCCTGGTGCTGAGGTTCTTGATCGCTCTGTGAGGTTCTAGACTATCCTACCTGGTGCTGAGGATCTAGATCACTCTGTGGGGTTCTAGACTATCCTGCCGGGTGCTGAGCGGTGCTGAGGTTCTAGATCTCCCTCTGGTTCCCGAAGCTATTCCAGAAAGTGCAGGATCTCTTCGGAGGGTGCTGAGCGCCTTCCAGAAGGCGCTGGATCCATCCCGAGGCTGCTGAGCGCCTTCATGAAGGTGCTGGATCCATCCTAAGTGTCCTCAGCGCCTTCCTGAAGGTGCTGGATTTGTCCTGAGGGTGCTGAGCGCCTTCCAGAGGGGGCTGAGAGCCTTCCAGAAGGTGCTGGATTTGTCCCGAGGGTGCTGAGGGCATTCCAGTGGGTGCTGCATCCGTCCCGAGGGTGCTGAGCGCCATCCAGAAGGTGCTGGATTCAATCCGAGGGTGCTGAGTGCTTTCCAGAAGGTGCTTGATTCATGCAAAGTGTGCTGAGCGCCTTGCAGAAGGTGCTGGATCTGTGCCGAGGGTACTGAGCGCCTTCCAGTGGGTGCTGAGCGCCTTCGAAAAGGTGCTGAGCGCCTTCCAGAAGGTGCTGGATCTGTCCCGAGGGGACTGAGCGCATTGCAGAAGGTGCTGGATCCATCCTGAGGGTGCTGAATGCCTTCCAGAAGGTGCTGGATGTGTCCCGAGGGGACTGAGCGCATTGCAGAAGGTGCTGCATCCATCCCGAGGGTGCTGAGTGCCATCCAGGTGGTGCTGGATTCATCCCGAGGGATCTGAGTGCTTTCCAGAAGGTGCTGGATTTGTGCAAAGTGTGCTGAGCGCCTTCCAGAAGGCGCTGGATCCGTCCCGAGGGTGCTGAGCGCCTTGCAGAAAGTGCTGCATGATGCCCGAGGGTGCAGGATGAGGCCCGAGGGTGCTGAGCACCTTTGAGAAAGTGCTGGATCCATCCCAAGGGTACTGAGCGCCTTCCAGTGGGTGCTGAGCGCCTTCCGGACGGTGCTGGATTTGTCCCGAGGGTGCTGAGCGCTTTCGAAAAAGTGCTGAGCGCCTTCCAGAAGGTGCTGGATCCATCCCGAGGGTACTGAGCGCCTTCCCGAGGGTGCTGGATTCGTCCCGAGGGTGCTGAGTGCCTTCCAGAAGGTGCTGGATCTGTCCCGAGGGGACTGAGCGCATTCCAGTGGGTGCTGCATCCATCCCGAGGGTGCTGAGCACCTTCTAGAAGGTGCTGGATGAGGCCCGAGGGTGCTGAGCGACTTCCAAAAAGTTCTGGATCCATCCCGGGGGTACTAGAATATCTTGCCGGGTGCTGAGCGGTGCTGAGGTTCTAGATCTTCCTCTGGCTCCCGAAGCTATTCCAGAAGGTGCAGGATCTCTTCCGAGGGTGCTAAGTGCCTTCCTGAAGGTGCTGGATCCATCCCGAGTGTCCTCAACACCTTCCTGAAGGTGCTGGATTTGTCCCGAGGGTGCTGAGTGCCTTCCTGAAGGTGCTGAGCGCCTTCCAGAAGGTGCTGGATTCATCCCAAGGGTGCTGAGCGCCTTACAGAAGGTGCTGGATGAGGCCCGAGGGTGCAGGATGAGGCCCGAGGGTGCTGAGCACCATCCCGAGGGTGCTGAGCACCAACCAGAGGGTGCTGAGCACCATCCCGAGGGAGCTCAGCACCATCCCGAGGGTGCTGAGCACCATCCCGAAGGTGCAGGATGAGGCCCGAGGGTGCAGGATGAGGCCCGAGGGTGCTGAGCACCATCCCGAGGGTGCTCAGCACCATCCCGAGGGTGCTCAGCACCATCCCGAGGGTGCTCAGCACCATCCCGAGGGTGCAGGATGAGGCCCGAGGGTGCAGGATGAGGCCCGAGGGTGCTGAGCACCATCCCGAGGGTGCTGAGCACCATCCTGAGGGTGCTGAGCACCAACCAGAGGGAGCTCAGCACCATCCCGAGGGTGCTCAGCACCATCCCGAGGGTGCAGGATGAGGCCCGGGGGTGCAGGATGAGGCCCGAGGGTGCTGAGCACCAACCAGAGGGTGCTGAGCACCAACCAGAGGGTGCTCAGCACCATCCCGAGGGATCTCAGCACCATCCCAAGGGTGCAGGATGAGGCCCGAGCGTGCAGGATGAGGCCTGAGGGTGCTGAGCACCATCCCGATGGTGCTGAGCGCCATCCAGAGGGTGCTGAGCACCATCCCGAGGGTGCTCAGCACCATCCCGAGGGTGCAGGATGAGGCCGAGCACCGAGCGCTCCGTGTCCGCCAGAGGGCGCCCTGCAGGCTCCCGGGCCCACACGTGGGCTCCGCGTCCGCAGCGGGAACCGCCGCTGCCATGCCGGGCCCGGTACCGATCCCGGACCCGATGCCGCTTCGATCCGCTTGATGGGGGAGAGGCGGCACGGCCCGGGACCCCCCCGCAGACCCCAGGCGCGCTCGGGCCGTGCTCCGCGGCCCGGCTCCTCATGCGGCCCCGCTCCTCATGCGGCCCCGCCCCCCGTGCAGCTAGCCCGGGACTCTAGCTCGAAACTGGGTCCTGGATCCGTCCCGAGGGTCCCAAGCGCCTTCCTGAAGGTGCTGGATCTGTCATGACTGTGCTGAGCACCTTTGAGAAAGTGCTGGATCCATCCCGAGGGTACTGAGCGCCTTCCAGTGGGTGCTGAGTGCCTTCCTGAAGGTGCTGGATCCATCCCGAGGGTACTGAGCGCCTTTGAAAAGGTGCTGAGCGCCTTCCAGAAGGTGCTGGATTTGTCCCGAGGGTGCTGAGTGCATTGCAGAAGGTGCTGGATCTGTCCCGAGGGT
>JANVCZ010000035.1:3217676-3294805 GCA_032357785.1 Periparus ater
CACGCGCAGCCTCACACCTGCGCTGGCCTTGACATCCTGGCGATGGCAGGAACTTCCTGGATAGCGCAGCGGCCTTCCTGGGCGTACTCGTGTGGATCCTCCCCGCCGGGCATCTGAAAGCTGAGTCGAAGGCTACGACCCGCAGCGGGGCTGAAAGTGGGGCGCTGGTTCGGGATTCGTGACCTGGGATTTTTGAGTCAGCTTTAGGGACAGGGAGATGCAGGCTGTGGCCCCTTAGGCCACACAGTGGGAGAGCCTCGTTTTTGTTCACAGTGCTGAGGTGTGCAGGACAGAGCAGTCCCAGGGCGTGTCGTGCCACTTGTCCATCGTGCCTTCTGTGTCTTCTGTGCCTATCGTGTTGTACGTGCCTTGCCTTCTCTCTTCTGGGGGCTTACCAGAAACCCCAGCCAGCATCACTCATAGCATCTCCGATCTCTGGGTTCCTCGGCTCGGCAGCTTTCAGAGACCTTGGAATCACATCTCTCTTGAAAAGCATCTGATTGGATGTGTTTTAGAGGTCTTGTTCCGAGCTGTATCAACAGCTGTGCGCCGCGAGGATCCTTTGTTGTGGCTTAGGACTTGAACAAATGCAAAGATAGGTAGGGGACTGCGGCCCTAAGATTCTCGGGCATCCCTTTTGGCAGTTCTTGGATTAAGTCGTTCCGTCAGCATTTTCTTCCTCCCGGGTTCTTTAAGCTTCATCAGCTCGCCTTCATTCTCAGCCGCGTCATCTTGTTCCGCGTTCTCTCGGTCCTTGCGGCCGTTCTTGTGGCCCAGAGTTTTGTTTCCCCGTTGTGTCCCCTCGTCTGTTTTCTTGTGTGTCACGGGTGTCTGGGTGTAGTTGTCCCGGAGCTGCTCTGTCCTGCTGCCCAGCCTGGGTGTAGGTGTAAAAGGGCAAGTCCCAGGCCCCTGTAATTTGAAATTTGTAATGTAGGGGTGTAGTTGGAGTCTAGAGGGCGTTCCTAGATTGACACAAGATGTGTGGAGCTGTGAAGTTCCCTGCAGCACTTTGACTTTTGTCTCAGCTTTCTTTCAGATGCGGACAGATGAAGTCGGTGGCAGAGTGCCCCATCCAGGGTAAGGGGGTTCCCCTGAGAAGGTAAGTCAATGTTTGTCTTTGCAGGGCAACTGGAACCGGTCACTGTGTTACAGGTCTCCTCTTTGTCTTTATTTTTAGGAAATAAAGCCAGCTAGCAGCAGTTAAGGTGAAGTGGGCAAGGTGAGGATTGACCGGTGGAGGGAAGCTGTTGTTATGGCTGGGCTCTCAGATTCTGGTGCAATGCCAAGTGTCCCTTCTTGTTTGCGTGCTTTAGGCGGTCCAGGCGCGTTTCATCAAGATCCCATCGCCAACCAACCGGCACGCCTGTTTCGCCTCTCCCATGAGTCCTTTGGAAGCTTTACGGAACCGTGTGAAGGAGCCTTTTCCACGTAAAGGGGCCGTGTGGGTGGCCTTCAGGAACGGGCCGAGGGCTTGCCATGAGTTGGGGATGTTGGGAGGAGGAGCGAGGGTCCCTTTGAGTTTCAGCAATGCCTCATCACTTTGTCTTCTCTTAACTCAGGCGCACCCTGCAACGACAGTGTCCGGCTCCCGGCATGGCGGAAGCGCACGGCCTCAGGACGCAGCCGTTTGCAGAAGACCATGAGTGGAATTGTTGGGTTTTGGCAGATGCCCTGTGACAATCACGCACTGATTTTCTGTTTTATTTATTGTAGCTGACCAAGGGATGACATCCTGGCGATGGCAGGAACTTCCCGGATAGCGAGGCGGCCTTCCTTGGCGCTCCAGGTGGATCCTTGCCACCGGGCATCCGAGAGCGGAGTCGAAGGCTACGACCCGCAGTGGGGATGAAAGCGGGGTGCTGAGTTGGGACTCGTGATCCGGGATTTTTGAGTCAGCTTTGGGGATGTCCAGGCTGTGGCCCCTTAGGCCACGTGAAGGGAGACCCTCACTTTTACTCACAGTGCTGAGGTGTGCAGGACAGAGCAGTCCCAGGCGATGTCGTGTCACTTGTCCATTGTGCTTTCTGTGTCTTTTGTGCCTCTCGTGTTGTACGTGCTTCACCTTATCCCTTCCAGGGGCTTACTAGAAACCCTGGCGTCACTCCTCGCATCTCCCATCTCTGGCTTCCTCGGCCAGGCACCATCAAAGCTTTGGCTCGGGTGCTCTCAGGGGCCTTGGCATTGCATCTCTCTTTTAAAAGCATCCAATCGGATGTGTTTTAGAGGTCTTGTTCCGAGCTGTGTCGACAGCCGTGCGCCGCGAGGATCCATTGCTGCGGCTTAGGACTTGAACAAATGCAAAGATAGGTAGGGGACTGCGGCCCTAAGATTCTTGGGCATCCGTCTTGGCAGTTCGTGGAGTTAATCGTTCCATCAGCATCTTCTTCCTCCCGGGTTCTTTAAGCTTCATCAGCTCACCTTCATTCTCAGCCGCGTCATCTTGTTCCACGTTCTCTCGGTCCTTGCGGCCGTTCTTGTGGCCCAGAGTTTTGTCTCCCCGTTGTGTCCCCTCGTCTGTTTTCTTGTGTGTCACGGGTGTCTGGGTGTAGCTGTCCCGGAGCTGCTCTGTCCTGCTGCCCAGCCTGGGTGTAGGTGTAAAAGGGCAAGTCCCAGGCCCCTGTAATTTGAAATTTGTAATGTAGGGTGTAGTTGGAGTCTAGAGGGCGTTCCTAGATCAACACAAGGTGGCTGGAGCTGTGAAGTTATCCTTCAGCTCTTTGAGTTTTGTCTTAGCTTTCTAAGCATTACATCATTTGCTGCCCGATGTGGGGTTCAAAAGAGTAAGAAAAACCTAGACTGATTACGTTGTATTGGTACTTCCTGTGTGTTGGGAAAAAGGACTTTGGGATAAAGGACTTTGTAATGGTGTTCCTTAAGTTCATGTCTCTCAGTGTGGAGGCCTTCATGTAGTTCTAGTCTCTGAGCTTTTTTTCAGGTTTTAATCTACTTCTCCAGAAATGGATTACTTGTATTTATTTCTATTTTATGGCTGGCTATCTTTCTATCTATCTTCGTTTGTTTATTATAGATGTGTATATTTTCATTTCTATATTATTCATTTAAATGCCATGCCTGTAAGTAAATAAAAAACAAAAAGTCCCTTGATTTAAATATTTTTAATACCTATTTCTATCATATTGATCTTCTTTTTTTTCACACATAGATATAATACATAACAGATATTAAAATTTATTATATGAGCATCTATCCATATGGTTTTCATACTGAATATTAATCTACTTGTCTAGATTTGGATTACTTGTATTTATTTCTTTTTTCTCTCTAACTCTCTCTATATATATATCTATCTAGCTCCCCTCTATTTACTTTTACATGTATATATTTATATATTTCTCTTTCTAATGTTCTGCTTTTTGAAATTTGCATTGCTTTCTCTTTGAAACTCTACCCATTCATTCAGCTAACAGGTCAGAATGACAAAAATATAAAGCCCGAGTGAACCCCGAGTGCAGAACGCTCTCGTCTCTCTGGAACTTAGGCACAGAAATTTCTCTCGGTGCATTTTAGTACCTCATGGATGCACAGATGTGTTTTATACACTCCCATTTTACAGGGAAGTAAGAGGTGGAAAAACAAAACCCACTTTCTTAACCCTAAGCCGTTCCTGACATAAGAAAACCCTAACGACGGCGTGCACAGAGAGGGGCTTTCTTTCCAAGGGAATTTAGAGAGATCAGTTCCCGTTCCTTGCCAATACCTACGGTAAAAACCAGAACAACTCCACAGCTTTTTGGATTCTGCATCCAGCCCTCCCAGGGAATTTCCTGGCAGCTCGGGGTCCCCTCTGGGCAAGGGTACCCGGCACGAGCCCTCCCCATTCCCCGCTCACCTTGCTCCTCCAGCGCGGCATGTGCCTCCCTCTGCTGGGGACCTCGGCGTGCCCCAAGGGACACGGGAGCCCTCCAGTGCCCACCCCGTCCCCCTCAGCCTTTGCTCCTCACCCCCAAAGAAGGCACAGAACAACTCCAACTGCCCTGGACAGCAGCACCTTGCTTTATTGGAAGCCCTTCTAGGTCTAGACCCCTTCCCAAAAAGGAGCTGTGCTGCAACAAGAAAAGGGGTGCCCCGGCTGCGGGCACTTCTGCACCGCTGTGAGTCCAGAAAAACCCAAAATCACCGGAATTTAACCCAAAAAATCCTCAGATCCAAAAAAAAACCTGTGAAAATTGGGTAAAATATGAAAAAACGGCAAAAAATCCCATAAAAATCCTGAGTTTTGGGGGTCAAACACCACTGCTACCCCGCTGCGGGCACTTCTGCACTACTGTGAGTCCAGAAAAACCCAAAATCACCGGAATTTAACCCAAAAAATACCCCAATCCAAAAAAAAACCCGTGAAAATCCCATGAAATACGATAAAATTGCAAAAAACCCCTGGAAAAATCCTAAGAAATCTAGAAAAAAATCTCATAAAATACAAGAAAATTCTGTAAAAATCCCCAAATTCCCCAAATCCCCCCAAACTGTCCCAAAACTGCCCCAAATCCCCTTCAGGATCTTTGGGAACCTCAATTTGTGCCTTTTAGGGATCAGTTTGGGGGATTTGGGGGGTTTTTTGGAGATTTTTCGTTGATTTCAGGGTATTTCAGGGTGATTTTGAGTGATTTTGGGTTATTTCAGTTTGATTTTAGGTCACATCAGGGTGATTTTGGTTGACTTTAGGCTGATTTTGGGGTGTTTCAGGCGGATTTCGGGTGACTTCAGTTTGGTTTTGGTGTATTTTAGGCTCATTTTGAGTGATTTTGGTGCATTTCAGGCCGATTTTGGTTGATTTCAGGGTGATTTCTGCTGATTTCAGGCTGGTTTTTTGCTGATTTTGGGGTGCTTGAGACTGATTTTGGGGTGTTTCAGGTTGATTTCAGTTGATTTCAGGGTGATTTTGAGTGATTTTGGGGTGTTTCATGGCAATTTTTGGGTATTTTGGGGTGTTTCAGGCTGATTTTGAGTGATTTTGGGGTACTTCAGGCTGATTTGGGGTTATTTCAGGCTGATTTTGGTTGATTTCAGGGTGGTTTGGGGTGATTTTGGGCTATTTCAGGCTGTTTTTTTGCCGTTTTTTCACCGATTTTCGCTGATTTTGGCTGATTTTGTGCCGATTTCTGGATTTTAGGGCACATTTCTCGAATGACACCCCGACGTGCGCATCGGGCACCGTTTCCACCGGGGCTGCGTCTCCCGCCTGGGGGGTCTCATCTTCTGTCCCCACTGCGGTGAGGACGCGTCCGAGGCTCAGGAGGTGACGGTGCCCCGGCCCGAGGGGATGCCCCTGGCCTCCCCACAGCCCCCCCGGCCCCGCGGGGCGCGGCCCTGGCCCCCACACCCAGGTCAGGGATTGGGGGGTTTGGGTGTTTTGGGGGTGGGTTTGGAGTGGTTTGGGGCAGTTTAGGGGGGCTTTGGGGCAGTTTTTGGGGCAGTTCAGGTGGGTTTGGGGGGGTTGGGGGTGATTTGGGGCAGTTTTGGGGGGTTTAGAGCAGTTTTGGGGCAGTTCAGGTGGGTTTGGGGGGGGTTTGGGGCTGTTTAGGGAGGGTTTGGGGCAGTTCACGGGGTTTTGGGGAGGTTTGGGGGGTTGGGGATGGATTTGGAGTGGTTTGGGGGGATTTAAGGGGATTTGGTGCAGTTTTGTGGGGGGGTTTGGGGCAGTTCAGTGTGGTTGGGGGGGGTTGGTGTGGTTTGGGGCAGTTTTTGGGGGGTTTGGGGCAGTTTAGGGGCGGTTTGGGGCAGTTTAGGGGGGGTTTGGGGGCAGTTCAGGTGGGTTTGGGGGGGGGGGGTTGTGTGGGTTTGGGGGGGTTTGTGTGGGTTTTGGGGGGATTTAGGGCAGTTTTTGGGCGTTTGGGGTAGGCCAGGGGGGTTTTGGGGGGTTTGAGGTGGGTTGGGTGGGGTTTGGGGTGGGTTTTGGGGGGGGTTGGGGCAGTTTGGGGGGATTTTGGGGTGGTCTTGGGCTATTTCAGGGCGATTTTGGTTTTTTTTCAGTGTGATTTTGGGGCATTGTTGGGGGGATTTTTTTTTTTTTTTTTTTTTTTTGTTTTGTTTTGTTTTTTTGGGGTTTTTGGGGTTCCCTGACCCCCCCCATCCCCTCCCCCCCAGTGCCCGGATGCGGGGGCAGGGCGAGGGTTACGCCCCACCCCCGGACCCCCGGGCTGAGCCCATCGACAGCTCGGGGGGACCGTGAGCGCCCGGGGGCTCCCCCCAGGCCCCACCTGAGAGAGCCTGGAGAAGGCACTGCTGAGGCAGGAGGCCGAGAGGTGAGCCCCAAAAACACACCTGGGGACAAAAAACACACCTGCGGACCCCAAAAATTTACCTGGGAACCCTAAAAACCCACCTGAGGGGGAAAAAAACGGGTTAAAAACTCACCTGGGAACCCCAAAACTCACCTGGGGGAGGTAAAAACACCTGGAGAAGGCACTGCTGGGGCAGGAGGCCGAGAGGTGAGCCCCAAAAATGTACCTGGGGGGCAGAAAACACACCTGGGGACTCCAAAAATGAATTTGGGGGCGTTAAAAACCCACCTGGGGGGGAAAAAACGGGTTTAAAAACTCACCTGGGGGAGGTAAGAACACCTGGAGAAGGCACTGCTGGGGCAGGAGGTCGAGAAGTGAGCCCCAAAAACACACCTGGGGGGGGAAAAACACACCTGGGGACCCAAAAATGAACCTGGGGGGGAAAAATGGGTTAAAAACTCACCTGGGAACCCCAAAAATGTATTTGGGGGGGTTAAAATTGGTTAAAAACTCACCTGGCAGAAGTATGAACACCTGGAGAAGGCACTGCTGGAGCAGGAGGCCGAGAGGTGAGCCCCAAAAACACACCTGGGACCCCAAAAACACACCTGGGACCCCTAAAAACCCACCTGGGGGGGAAAAAATGGGTTAAAAACACCTGGAGAAGGCACTGCTGGGGCAGGAGGCTGAGAGGTGAGCCCCAAAAACACACCTGGGGGGCAAAAAACACACCTGGGGACCCCAAAATGAACCTGGGGACCCCAAAAATGAATTTGGGGGGGTTAAAATGGGTTAAAAACTCACCTGGGGGACCTGGAAATTGCTTGGGGTGCCTCAAAAGTCCTTCCCAGTCCATCCCAATCCATTCCAATCCCCTCCCAGTCCCTCTCAGTCCATCCCAGTTCCCCCCAGTCCATCCCAGTTCCCCCCCAGTCCATCCCAGTTCCTCCCAGTCCATCCCAGTTCCCCTTGAACCCCTCCCAGTTCCCCCCAGTCCATCCCAGTTCCCCCCAGTCCATCCCAGTTCCCCCCCAGTTCCCCAGGAGAAAGAAGCTCCATTTCCACCCCCAGCAGCTTTACCTGAGTGTCAAACAGGGGGAGCTGGGCAGGGTCATCCTCATGCTGCATGAGTGGGGACCCCAAAAACACCCGGGGGACCCCAAAAATCACCTGGGGGACCCCAAAATCCACCCTGGGACCCCAAAATATGGGGGGAGGGCAAAAATCCCTGAGAAAATTCCAAAATCTGGAGGGGAAAACGTGAAAATTTGGGGGGAAAATCACCCTGGGGACCCCAAAAAACACCTGGAGGACCCCAAAAATCCACCCTGGGAACCCCAAAATCCACCCTGGGACCCCAAATATCATCAGGGGGACCCCAAAATCCATCGGGAGGACCCCAAAATCCACCCTGGGACCCCAAAATCCACCTGGGGGGGCAAAAATCCCAGAGAAAATCCCAAAATCTGGGGGGGGAAAATCACCTAGGGGACCCCAAAAACACCCGGGGGATCCCAAAAACACCCGGGGGGGGACCCCAAAATCCGCCCTGGGACCCCAAAAATCATCGGGGGAACCCTAAAAATCATCAGGGGACCCCAAAATATGGGGGGAGGGCAAAAATCCCAGAGAAAAACCCAAAATCTGGGGGGGAAAATCACCTGGGGGACCCCAAAATCCACCCTGGGACCCCAAAAATCACCCAGGGACCCCAAAATCCATCGGGGGGACCCCAAAATCCACCAGGGGGGGAATAATCCCGGAGAAAATCCCAAAATCTGGGGGGGAAAACGTGGAAATTTGGGGGGAAAATCCACCCTGGCGACCCCAAAATCCACCCGGGGACCCCAAAAATCACCTGGGGGACCCCAAAAATCATCAGGGGGACCCCAAAATCCACCTGGCGGGGCAAAAATCCCAGAGAAAATCCCAAAATCTGGGGGGAAAATCACACAGGGGACCCCAAAAATCCACCCTGGGACCCCAAAATCCACCCTGGGAACCCAAAAATCACCTGGGGGACCCCAAAAAACACCCTGGGGACCCCAAAAACCCCCGGGGGGACCCCAAAATCCACCTGGGGGGACCCCAAAATCCTCTGGGAGTCACTGGGGGAGTTTGGGGGGTTTTGGGGGTCCTGATCCCATTTTTTGGTGTCCCGATCCCAAATTTGGGATCCCAATCCCATTTTTTTGATCCCTGATCCCATTTTTTGGGTCTCAATCCCATCTTTTTGGGTCCCAATCCCAAATTTGGAGTCCCAATCCCATTTTGGGGGTCTTGACCCCAAATTTGAGGGTCCCAATCCCGATTTCGGGGGTCCCAATCCCATTTTTTTTGGGTCCCTATCCCAAATTTTGGCATCCCAATCCCATTTTTTTGGGTCCTGATCCCAATTTTTGGGTCCCCATCCCATTTTTTTTGGGTCCTGATCCCAATTTTTGGGTCCCCATCCCATTTTTTGGGTCCCGATCCCGATTTCGGGGGTCCCAATCACATTTTTTGGATCCCTGATCCCATTTTTGGGGTCCCAATCCCATTTTTTTGGGTCCCTGATCCCAAATTTGGGGTCCCAATCCCATTTTTGGAGGTCCTAGTGCAGATTTTGGGGGTCCTGATGCCCCTCTCCCCTCTCCCAGCGGACAACCTGGACCCGAATTTCCAGAGCGACGCCCAGAGCAAGCGCTCGGTGCTGCACGTGGAGATCTGTCACCTGCTGCTGCAGGTGAGGGACACACCTGAGATACACCTGGGGACACACCTGGGACATTCCAGTTTGGGATCTGAGGTATCCCAGTGCTCCCAGTACAGCCCAGAGCAATGGTCAGTGGTGGTCAGAGATGGTCAGGGATGGTCAGTGGTGGTCAGTGATGGTCAGGGATGGTCAGTGGTGGTCAGTGATGGTCAGTGGTGGTCACTGATGGTCAGGGATGGTCAGTGATGGTGACTGATGGTCAGTGATGGTCAGTGGTGGTCACTGATGGTCAGTGGTGGTCAGGGATGGTCACTGATGGTCTGTGATGATCAATGATGGTCAGGGATGGTCAGTGATGGTCACTCTGGTCACTGTGGTCTCTCCAGGCCAGAGCCAATATTAACGCGGTGGACAAGCAGCACCAGGGGGGATCAGGGATGGGTCAGTGATGGTCACTGATGGTCAGTGATGGTCACTGATGGTCAGTGATGGTCAGTGATCACTGGTCAGTGATGGTCAGTGGTCACTCTGGTCACTCTGGATAGGCCGGAGCCAACATCAATGCGGTGGACAAGCAGCACCGGGGGGGATCAGGGATGGTCACTGATGGTCACTGATGATCAGTGATGGTCAGTGGTCAGTGATGATCACTGTGGTCACTCCAGGCCGGAGCCAACATTAACGCAGTGGACAAGCAGCGCCGGGGGGATCAGGGGGGTTCATGGGTGGGTCACTGATGGCCACTGATGGTCAGTGACGATCAATGATGGCCACTGATGGTCACTCTGGTCACTCTGGACAGGCCGCAGCCAACATCAACGCGGTGGACAAGCAGCGCTGGGGGTGATCAGGGGTGGACAGTGATGGTCACTGATGGTCAGTGATGGTCAGTGGTCACTGATGATCAGGGATGGTCACTGATGGTCTGTGGTGATCAGGGATGGTCAGTGATGGTCAGTGATGATCAATGATGGTCAGTGGTCACTGATGGTCACTCTGGTCACTCCAGGCCAGAGCGAACATCAACGCAGTGGACAAGCAGCGCCGGGGGCGATCAGGGGGGTTCAGGGATGGTCACTGATGGTCAGTGGTCACTGATGGTCAGTGATGGTCAGTGGTCACTCTGGACAGGCCGGAGCCAACATTAACGCAGTGGACAAGCAGCGCCGGGGGGGATCAGGGGTGGGTCAATGATGGTCAGTGATGATCAGGGATGGTCAGTGGTCATTGATGGTCACTGTGGTCACTCCAGGCCGGAGCCAACATCAACACGGTGGACAAGCAGCGCTGAGGGGGGATCAGTGATGGTCACTGATGATCAATGATGGTCAGTGGTGGTCAGTGGTCACTGATGGTCACTCTGGTCACTGTGGTCACTCCAGGCCAGAGCCAACATCAACGCGGTGGACAAGCAGCGCCGGACGCTGCTGATGGAGGCTGTGGCCCACGACCAGCTGCGTCTACAGCAAGGTGGGACACGCCCCCTCATGACGTCATCGACCACGCCCCCTTCCCCGTGACATCATAGGCCCTGCCCACTGATGTCACCAGACACGCCCCCCATGACATCACAGGACATGCCCCACCGCTCTTGATGTCATCGGCCCCGCCCCCACGTCTAATCCCTGCCCCTCCCCCCGGCCCTGTGATGTCATAACCCTGCCCCATGACATCATCGTGTAAACTTTGATCCCGGTGACGTTGTCCCAGCCCCGCACCCAGTGATGTCATCACCGGTTTTGTGATGTCATCGTCGGCCCGGTGACATCATAGCGTTCCCCGTGATGTCACCTTCTCTCCCCACGTGACGTCACGTGTCCCGCCCAGTGATGTCATCCGCACTCCATGATGTCATCGCCAGCTCGTGACGTCACCGCCCCCTGTGTGACGTCACAAGCCCCCCCCCAATGTATGACATCATAACCCCCCATGTGTGACATCACCACACGCCCCCCGTATGGTGTCACCACCCCCGTGTATGACGTCACCATGTCCCCCGTGTATGACGTCACGGCGCTGCTGTTGATCACTTCATGGCGGCCCCGTTGATTACGTCACTGCGGCCCCGTGTATGACATCATGGCGCGGCCGTCGATGACGTCACAGCTCTGCCGTCAATGACGTCACGGTGCGGCCGTCGATGACGTCACAGCGTCCCCTGTCGATGACGTCACAGGAGGAGGACGGCTCCACCTGCCTGCACCACGCGGCCAAGAACGGGAACCTGGAGATGGTGGAGCTGCTGCTGGGAACCGGACAGGTGGACGTCAACGCCCAGGTGAGTGGTCAGTGAGTGACCACTGAGTGTCCACTCACTGTCCTGAGTGTCCTGAGTGAGCCCTGAGTGTGTCCTGAGTGTGTGAGTGTCCACTCGGTGTGTCCCTGCTGGGAACTGGACAGATGGATGTCAACGCCCAGGTGAGCGGTCAGTGAGTGACCCCTGAGTGTCCATTCACTGTGTCCTGAGTGATCCCTGAGTGTCCACTCAGTGTCCGGAGTGTCCTAGCAGTGGTCAGAGGGTCAGGGCTGCTCTGGGGCTGTTTTTGGGCTGTTTAGGGGTTGTTTTGGGGTGATTTTGGGCTGTTTTTGGGATTGTTTTTAGGGTTGTTTTTGGGGTGATTTTGAGGCTGGTTTTGGGCTGTTTAGGGGTTGTTTTTCGGGTGTTTTTTTGGCTGTTTTGGGGTTGTTTTTATGCTGTTTTTGGGGTGATTTTGGGTGTCCAGAGGCGGTGCTGACCCCTGGGTGACCCCTCAGGACAACGGCGGCTGGACCCCGATCATTTGGGCGGCTGAGGACAAACACATCGAGGTCATTCGGCGACTGCTGACCCGAGGGGCCAACGTCACCCTGACCGACAACGTGAGCGCACCTGGGGACACCTGGGGGGACCTGAGACACACCTGGGGACACCAAAACCACACCTGGGGACAGCTGAGACACACCTCGGGACACCTGGTGACACCTGGGGGCCACCTGGGGACAACTAGGGACACCTGGGGACAGCTGAGAAACATCTGGGGAACATCTGAGATACCTGAGACACACCTGGAGAACATCAGGGAGACATTTGGGGACACCTGGGGACACTTGGGACACACCTGGGACACCCCTGGGGACACACCTGGAACCCAGTCTAGAACCCAGTCTAGAACAATCCAGAACATGACCTAGAACGATCTAGAACCTGATCTAGAACGATCTAGAACCCGATCTAGAACTGTCTAGAACATGACCTAGAACATTCTAGAACCTGATCTAGAACGTGATCTGGAACGTTCTAGAACCCAATCTAGAACAGTCTAGATCATGATCTAGAATGTTCTAGAACCCGATCTAGAACAGTCTAGAACACGTTCTAGAACACACCTGGAACACACCTGGGGACACCTGGGACACACCTGGGGACACCTGAGATACACCTGGGGTCATACCTGTGGATACCTGGGGACACCTTGGGGACACACCTGGGGACACCTGGGGGCCCCTGAGATACACCTGGGACACACCTGGGGACACCTGGGCACACCTGGGGACACCTGGGATAGAAGGAACACACCTGGGCACACCTGAGGGTACCTGGGGGGGTACCTGGGAACACACCTGGGGACACCTGGGATAGAGAGGATACATCTGGGACACAGCTGGGGACAGCTGGGGGTACACCTGGGACACACCTGGGATGGAGAGGATACATCTGGAACTCACCTGGGGGGACCTGGGGACATCTGGGGATACCTGGGCACACCTGGGATAGAAGGAACACACCTCATTGGGTTTTTTTTATTTGATGTAGGGGTTCAGATGGGGTAGGGTTGGTTTGTTTAGCTGAGTTTTGGGTGTTAATTAGGTGGCTTTTGTTAGATGCAGTTTTCAATTTTTGAAAGTTTTTTTATTGAGTGGTTTTAAGGTGATTTTTAGTAATTGATGGTATAATTTTATTTTGTTTGTAGTTGGTGTATAATAACGTATACGTTCTATTTATTTAATGTTGTCTTTTTTAGTTTAGGTGTTGATGATAAGTTTGGATTTCTTTCTGTTGTGGTGTTTCTTATTAGTTTTACTTCTGGGGACACAGGCATTTATATGGTGGATTTTTATAGGTATATTTTTGGGGGTGATTTTTTTTAACATTTTAGTAGTTTAGATTGATTTTTTATCTTTTTCATTAGGTATTATTTTTTTTATTGAGTATTGTAATTATGTATTAGTATAAAGGTAGAGCTTTGGGGGGTTTTTTAACTAATGTTTAGGGTTAGTTGAATGGTTTTGAGTTCAGTGAGTTGGTCTGATTATTTTTTAATAGTTGGTGTGATTTGTTGTGTGGAGTTCAATAGGGTTGCTTTTTATTTACATTTAACTTTGCTGATGTGATAAGAAGTGTTAGTGACAGAGCATAGCATCTGTTTTTGCTGGTAGTTGGTTGTACAGTGTGGGTTTTGTTTGTGTTACCTGTTTTGGGTTTTTTTTTTTGTTAGTGAGATTAAAGTTTTTATTTTGGGGTTGTGATTAAATTAAAAATTTTAGGGCAATTTAGATTTTTGACACGGATGCACTGTGATGAGAGTACATTAGTTGTTTTATGTGGTATTGGTGGTTTAGCTAGGGGGAAATAGGAGGATAGGGGGAAATCTAATAGGGAATTCTACCCGTACCCAGGATAGAAGGCTTTTAAGCTCATCCGTGGACACAGAGATCAGGTGCTCCTTTACCATAGCTTCCAAAATAGCCAAAACCTCCCCCTCAGGTCTGGACACGTTTCCCATATTTTTGCTCCCTTTTGACGGCTTACCTGATCTCAGGGTCAGCTTTCTCTCAGCTCCTCTATCCATGATCCGTTCCACAGCTCACAGACGTCTGGCTTGGCTTGTCCGCTCTCACCAGCAGCGGGATTACCGAGATCTTCTTTTTCTCCTTTCCAGGGAGTTTTCCAGCTTTCTGCTGTCTTCTCTTTTTTCCTTTTTTTTTTTTTTTTTCCAACAGGAGCCTTCGGTTCAAAGTGCCCCAAGTTTGGGAGCCACTTGTCTCTTTATGGACTTTGAACTGTGTACGAATTTTGGCCCATAGTTGTTTACAAATTGTGTGAGACATATAATCAATTATATATTGAAATATGTCTAGTAGATGTATAACGTATTGTGTGTGTATATGTGATGATTTCATTTTCATATCATGTCACTGAACAGTCAAGTTCATTGGACTGAAATCTGATCAGTTGCAGTTTAAAAGCTTGCTCCCTGCTCACGAGTCCTTTTTGATTTTTTTTCCTAAGGTATTTTATAGGCACCTCGGTTTCAACATTTTCCTTCCGAATCCACAAGGAACGAGAGCTGTCGGGATTTGATCCAAAAACAACTTACAACCGATTTTGCAGTGAAACAAAGAAAAGCCACGAGCAACCAACTCACTGGAAACCTGTGTCTTAAACAGAGAAACACAAAGGCTGCGATTTACCAAAATAAGGATATGATCTACTATCAATATCTAACTGGGCTGGACAAAGACTCTTTAACATTTTAGGGTTAAAAAGTGTATGTTTAGTAACAGCTCTGGGCCAGTGCTGGTTCTCCCCTTAATACAGGTGAACACAGGCTTTTTATCTACAGAAATATCAAATAGAAATGCATATTCATAACTCAGTTGCCACCCATTCTCTGCTTCTTATGCTAATTAGGTAAAAAGCAATTAAGCATGCGTAGTTTGTTCTTTGAAATGGGTCGGTGGTCTTATTATGACCATAAGCGGTCACAAAAGGGAGGAGGGAATATATCTCTTCCTCTTCCTTGCCTTTCTACCTTTTCAATGCAAAGTGACAAATGAACCCTCGGCCGGGCTCCTAGTTTCATGTTTTCAATGAGTTTCTGATTTGCAATTGTCTTATGTTTTTCAAGTTCCTTACCAGATTCTTTGTTTCTCATTATAAGCTCAGCTGAACTAGCATAAAGTTGATAAACAATTAGTTATTAGCCAATGATTAACCTCTGATTTTTGCAAAGCCTTTCTATCTACTTTTAATTTTAACGAGGCCCATCTATTTATTTTAATTCAATTTAGCAAGGCTTATTATTAATTAAGGCCTCCGCTTCTCTAAAACCTTAAATTCTTCTAAGTTTATGTCTCAGTTTCGATGCCGTTAGAGTTCAAAGTAATAAGGAAAAATGATGGGGAATTACTTGTCTCGGAACAAATTACGACCCTGTCCTGTACTCTCAGCTCCCGCTCCCCTTCCAGCGTGGCTCTGAGCTGGGCTGGCCGTACCACTCGGCGTCTCCGGACCTCACGGCATTTCTTCGTGTCCACCGCACCCGGGTCCCCCGGTACGTCCCGCTCCGGCCGCCTTCCCCGAGCGGTCCCACACGCAGCAGTGCAGAAAGGGTTGTTTGGAAAGCTCTAACTGTTGTTTAAATTCTTAGGTAAAACTACAGAGACTTAAGCAACAGATGGATGCATAAAACAGTTATTACTCCTGAGCTTTCTTGTACCTTCCTTTGAAGCACCGGGGACTAGTCTCGTCTAGTCCTCAGCTAATCACCGGGCTTCCCCTGCCAGGAGGGAAGGCCGTCCAAGAGCCCACATCCGAGTCTCAACTTACCCCACGTGACCTCGGCCGCAAGCGTCTCACGTGAGTAATTTCTTTAGGCCATAGTAACAAATATGTGGATAATATTTGTTGGTAAAATTACTGATGAAATGTGGTTTACTTCTCTGGAGATCTGAGGATTCACTTGTGCCTCTGGTCGGGATACAACAGAGAAGATCTGTGGTACAAATGGTCACAAGCCATCAAACAGGACAGCCAGCTTCTCCTTGAACTTTGTGGAACAGAGTTGGAATCCAGCCTTGTCCTTAGACAGGGAAGCAGTTCCTAGAAATGGGAAACGGGAGGCAAGATTCAGGCTAAATATGGATTTAAACTGGGCCGGGTGTTAGCGCAGGAAGAGACATTTTTCATCCAGACTGCCAAAATGAAGACCTGTAAAATCCTAGCTCTGCTTCGTGTTTAATGCACTTTTACTTGGTATTTACATTATCAGAAAAAATGAGGAAAGAATAAACACGACAGGTTCCCGCTATTGTTGCGAGAAGGCTTTTTTTAAAGGCCGCATACTCACCGTCTCTTTTTCCCTCCAGGCTCGGCTTTTCCCCCGACGTCCGCCGCATCGGGCGTCGCGAGGAGAGCCGGGTTCTTCAGCGGGGAGTCTCGGGAGCCGGTACGAATTCTGCTTTTTCTGAAGGCGTATGAAAGCGTGCTATCAAAATAGCTATTTTCTCCACTGAAAAGCTTTCCATACATGACTGCCAAGGCACGTACGTGTTTTAATCACGTAGCTAGATGTACTTAGAAGATTATTTTTCAAGGCACCACTCGTAGTAGAATTCCGTTCGGTTTGCATCCGCGAGAGGCGGGCCGCCAAAGAGGCACGGTTGGGAAAAAAGGACGGAGTAAATCTCCGGGGACGCGCGGCAAAGGACCGAGTCGCACGGAAGAGGCCTCTTTCTAAACCGCATTAATATTTCACCGTAATTCTGGGTGTTTGGATTTGGCTTGGGCCTGTCAGCTAAGTCACAAACAAGCCAACTCGGCTCCTCAGCTCTCAATGAACGTTTGAAACGCGTCCACACAAGGCCAAGGCACTAATGATTGCAGAGGAAAAATTCACGACTGAATGACTGCTGGGGAAAAATTCCTTGGGAGTCACAAACCTGAGACACGTGAAATTCTGAAGGTGGAATTCTAGTTTCAGCTTTGGGCACCTGAAGGAGGACAGGAATCCTTAGCTATATAAAGGGAAGCCGAGTGCCCCAGCGTGTCAGGTGCAGACAACGAGGCGTTCAGGGAACTAGCGGCGAGCCCTTTCCGCCCCTACCCTCTCACCCAGGGGCAACAGCAGCGGGTATCGGACAAACCTCCGTCAAGCAGCAGCAGCTGAGCAGATGAACCAGTGCATGGATTTGCAGGGGGGATCTTTCTCCTTTTTCCTTTTGATTTCATCTTCCCCATCCCTCCAAAGCGTCCCTAGAAAAAATGGGGATGATGAGGACGAAGCTGAGGGAAGCAACTCCTCTTCAATTACTCCTTTTCCATTTAGTTTAAAAGAAGTTGAAACTAAAGGAAGCAACTCCTCAGTCTGTGTCTGAACTGGGGGGAATCCCCCTTCACCTGTGATTTTAAGGGTGTCGATCAAATGAAAACCTGCCTTTTCCACGGTCTTAGGAGTTTCGGTCAATAGGGAATCCCCGAGTTCCATTTTAAACGGAAGGGAAAAAAATATCGATGGCATTTTGTGGATTTGAATTGAAGGTAACTCCCCCATTTTCATCATCCTAAAGTTCAAGCTGAGGGGAAAGCCCTGTTGTCCCTGCTTTTAACGGATTTTAATTTAGGTAAAAATCTCCCTTTTCCCATTGTTTGAGGGATTTGATGAAAACCTGTCTATTTTTTGCTTTTTTAGGGGAAATTGACAGGGAAAACTTACTTTTTTGCTATTGTATCAGTTTAAATGGAGGTAAACAGCCCACGTTGTCTCAGGTTCTGGGGTTAAATTGCAGGAATCGCCACCTTCTGCAGCATTCGAAGGGTTAAAACCGGGCGGTGTCGCTGCATTCGAGGGCGCTTCCCCTCGTCGCCCAGCAGGAAATGTCTTGCAGCGGAGCATTCCTGGCACCGGTTCCCCGGGGCATCGCCGAGGCGGAGCGGGTCTTTGCACCCGGACGGGAAGAGCCGAGTCGGTCCCTGCTGCTCCGTCTGCGGGGCTCGGGTGATGCCGGGGCTCCCTCGGGTCGATGCCGGTGCCGTGGGGCTCTCCCAGAGCCGGGGCCGCCCCTGCCTGCCAGAGGAGCCGCTTTCCCGCCGGGAGCCACGCAACATCCGGGGCCGGGAGAGCCGGGGCCGCCACTGCCGTGGCTCGCGTGGCTTCCCCGGTCCCCTCCGCACCAGTCCGGGAGCGCGTCCCGGCGAGGGGTGCTGGGGGACACTCGTGGCTTGTCAGCTTCAGTGTTCGCTTGCAAAAGTCACCGAAAGGAAGAGAGGCAAAAAAACCCCAACCCCGACCCTCCGGGCTTCCTGTGTGGGGGCTTTGTTGGTATTGCCCCTTAATCGATGCATACCTTTAAGCAGTGACGCAGGTGTTTCTTGAAACAGCGTTCAATATATTTTGCACTCTATCACAAGACTTTCACGTTTTTCCTTTGCCGTGTCAAGACAGTGGCACCAGAGGTGTTCGTCACAGATCCAAGCCGACAGCGTCCCGTGCATCTGTTGTTCGTCGATCTGTTTGCGTTGTTCATTTCACGCGGATACATGTCGACACTTCAATGGGGATTCTAGGGAATTTTCCAGGTCTCAAACAGACACGAGCAGTTGATGGTAGCTAGAAAGGTACTTATTGTATAAAAGCATCAGTCTCAAAGCCAAAGAGTTCATAGAGTTAAAGTCTTTGCTAAAAGCTTTTGGCATAAAGTCTCCAATTCTGAACTACAGCTTCTCGGCGTGGCATTCCATCATCCCGGGCTGTAAAAGCGGTCCATGAAGACGATGGTGCCGCTGCTCTTCTTCTTTGGATGGTTTTTTTTCCCATCCCCATTACAGGAGACTAAATTCATAATCATCCAAACAGCTAAAAACACACTTGTAAAACAATACTTTCTACACCAATCCAAACTTAATTCTAATATGCAAAAGCAATGTTCTTTTTACTTAAATCTTACATATCAAGTAAACACAAATCCCACGGCACACGCAACGACCGGGAGCAGCTGCCGGCCTCCGACCGGCCCCGCGCCCCCACACCAGATCGTCTCTCACATACGCCCAGCCACCCCAGGCAGCGTCCGACTAGATTTATCCACTGGCAACACGGTAAGATTAACCGATTGCTCAGTTTTTTGTCTCTCTACAGGACACGAATACCCCAAACAGCACAGAAAAGGCAGACTTGCTTCCAACTGAGACTACCAAAACTGCAAGGGACAACACTAAGAAAGGTCATGTCACAAAACACCAAAACAAAGCCTAGATAACCTGAGTTCCAAAATGCCAGAATAACCTGGTTTCGAGTAAATAGAACCCCAAATTTCAAAGCAGCAAAAAACTAGATTTCAAAATCTCAGTTTTAAAATACCGGAATACCCATTTCCAATGTACCAAAAAAACCCCCAGTTTTAAATTACGAAAACAGCAAATGCAGAAATATCAAAGTAACCCACTTCTAAAACACCAGAACAAGTCCAAAAATACCAGCGTAGCCCAGTTTCAAATCACCGAGTTGAAAATTTCCAAAGGGATCCAATTGCAAAATACCAGAATACAGGGTTCAAAAATACCAAAATGATTCCGTTTCAAAATAGTAAACTACCGAGTTCCAAAATATGAAAAGCACCCAATTTCAAAATATCAAATTGCAAAATGCCAATTTTCAGATGTCTTACACCGGCAGGAATCCCAGACCCAAATGAACGCAATTATTGTCAAAACGGGATCTGCGCTAACAAAACGGCTATTTTCTTCCCTGAAAAGGTTTCCCCAGTGATCATCAATACACATAGTTATTTTGATCATTTAGGCGGGCGTAATAGAAATTTTACTTTAAAACCCAACATTTTTAGCGGTCCTCAGCTCGCATCTCTGACACGCAGCATCCGGGCAGGACCGCCAGGGCCGGGATCGAAGCACAGAGCGAGCCCGGTCCCCGCGGCTGCGCGGGTAAAGTCCGAGCGGCGAGCAAAGGGAGCATTTATAAACTATATCGATATTTCACTGAAATTCAGGGCAGAGCAGCGACGGGGGCGCTCGGGTTCGGTCAGGATCAGCCCTAAACCAGCCGGCCAAACCCCCGACCGCTCAAGGGAAGCGGAAGTCAGTAACCGGTAATCGCCTAGGACCCCATGAGGAATTTCCTCGGTAATCACAAACCCAGCACCCAGGGGATTTACATGGCAGAATCCCCATTTTGGCCACGGCACGCGGAGGAGGAGGCCGGTTGTCTATCGCGGAAATGAAAGCCCAGCACCCCGGCGTTTCAGGGACGGACAGCGGGACACGTAAGGGAGGGAACGACCTGCAGGACCTTTCTCAGCCCCACCCCCGCTCCAAGGTGCAGCAGCCCCAGGCGTGACCGGTGAGGACGAGAAGGCAGCAGCTCCTGGCAGAGGCAGTTTTCAGAGGGTTACCCGGGCAGACCCACGCAGGGAGCCGCCGGAGGGGCCAACGGGGGCATCCCGGGAGTTCCTCCGGGAACGAGGGTCACGCCACCCAGCAGGGACCGGGGGAGCAGCCGGTTCCACCCGGGCGGGGAGCGTCTCTTTAAGAGAAAGCTGAGGGAAAAGCCTGTCCTGCCGAGCGGGCGGGGCAGCACGCCCGCTCCCGGGGGATGGGGGGGGGATGGCAGTTTTCAGCTTTCCTCTTCTACCTCGGCACTCCCTCTCCACAGCCCCAAAGAAGGGATGGGTTATCAGGAAAAAAGGGGTTTAATCTGAGGGAAAAAGCTTCCTTTTCCACAATCACCTGTGTTTGAACTGAAGAGAAATCCACTTCCCCTGCAATTTTGATAATCTCAGTTGGAGGTAACTCTGCTTTTTCTGTGCTGTTCAAGATATTAATAGATAGAGAATGCCCATTTTCTATTTTTTTCCACTTTAAGTGGAAAGGGAAAGCATGGATGATGCCTTTTTATGGATCTGAATTAAGGGAAAAATGCCCCCTTTTCAATCACCAGAGAGATTTAAAGTGAGGAAAACCACTCTTTTCCCCAATATTTGAGAGGTTTAAATTAAAGGGAAGAAGCCATTTATTTACCACCGTATCTGTTTAATTGGAGGTAGCTGCCCCATTTGCTCATTTTAAGCGTTGCCTTTTCCAGCATATCCTGGGGTCACTTTATGATATTGGTATCCCCATTCGTCTGGTTTATGTTATATATTAAGTTCTGCACCTTTAAGGCTCTGAAAGCGAGAGTGGGGGGAAGAAGAAGCGCGCCGTTTGTGTTAAGGAACAAACATCACTCCCACACATCCCGCTCCTGGACTGTGGTGTCTGCAGCACGGACAGACAGCGGGACAGAGCTTCTCTCTGGCTTTTAGTTAGTTTTAGCTAGCTGAGGCAGAGGAGTTCCCTGGACCTTTGCTTTTTTTTTCCCTGGATCTGTGCAACCTGCTCTGGACTGAACACCCAGCCAAACCCCGGGAGCTCACACCTTTCGCCCACCGGGGCCCGGGCTTCGGCACTTTTCAGCGCCGGAAGGACCGGTAAGAACCTGAGCAAGCCGAGCTACACCACGTGAAATGGACGTTTCTTCCTAGACTTGCCATCCCGTCAAACTGCGAGAAGTTTTATTTAATATTATTCAATTTCTGTTAAATAAACAGCTTCTCTCCAAGGAATTCTTTTTTCCTTTCCTGGACCGGTCGGTAGGGAGGGGTCATTTCCCTGAGGAAGAACCCATTTGGAGTTTTCCTCCCTAATTTGCCCTAAACTAGGACACAGCATTTCAAGGGTTTAAAGCTGCATTTCAGGGCACTTCTACCCACGCCCTGGCATCAAATATTTCCAACGGAAGTGAGCCCAGCAGGTATGTAATGGTAATGCCACCTGGGAGTCTATTCTTTTTCCTATTTTCATTTATAATGTAGAGAGCCTTGATAAGAAGTCCCTATGAGACACCATTCATATTGATACTATTCTTCTCCACCCTAATTAATCACAGGTGGAGTAATACTTAGTAATCACTAAAAAATAATTATGCAAGTCCATAAATTATCCAACTTAGCCATCAACACTGCCAAAACACAAAGTTTTGCTTGTTACCTTTTTTTTTTCTCCTTTGCTCCATTGCTCTGAGTACTTGTAGTAAAAAAAGAAAACACTGTCTTTTCCTAAAGAGTTTTCTTCTATGCAGAGCTCCTTACCTCAAATTTAACACAGAGGAGCCAAACAGCTACGGTCCCTCTGAGGGCTTTTATACCCAATGGGATTTGCCGCCTCCCTTTTCCCAGGCAGCATGGGAAAAAGAGGCGGGCCCAATTAGAGGTATATTAACCCCAGGCTGTGCTAAGGGGCATTATTCCCTCCTAGGGAATCAGCTGGGGTAAAGAGCTTGTCTCTCATTTCAGTGAAGAGGCTCTTTCCATTTACTTCAGCCTGCTCTTAGCAGGTATCTTTTGGGCATTTGAAGCAGCAGAGGTTTTGAAAACACCTTGAAGAAAACAATATTGAACACAGGGAGTATTTAAGTTCATGATTTTGGGTTGGGAGTTTAGGAGTGATAAGATGCTTTTATAATGATTCTTCTGTTTGGGTTTTTTTTAGGACGATTGCAATTTCCTGAAGTTCTAGGTCATATCAAGTGCGATACTTCAGATTCTCTCAACAGATTCATCGTGACACAAAAGGGAACTGCTGCGGCAGCTTTCCTTAGCAGCAGATCGGTCTCTTGCATGGATTTGCTTTGGAGAGATAAGTTGAGGGCTGTGGTCACAGAGGGGATCGAAGCAGGGTGGTGGGTTAGGATTCACACTGGTTAGGGCTTTGAGTCAGCTGTGGGGAGGGGGAGTTTTGAGAAATTGCCTCTGGGGCCACAGTGAGGGAAAGACTCACTTTGGCTAACAATGCTGAGGTGGGCAGGGCAGAGCAGTCCCAGGGTGTGTCACTTG
Organism: Periparus ater; assembly: GCA_032357785.1. NCBI lineage: Eukaryota > Metazoa > Chordata > Aves > Passeriformes > Paridae > Periparus > Periparus ater. Next base: position 3,240,258 of record JANVCZ010000035.1, read on the forward strand.
TCTCTTGTGCCTTCTGTGTCTTTTGTTCATCTCGTGTAACATGTCTCTTGCCTTAGTCCTCCCAGGAGCTTATGAGAAACCCCAGGTCCTTCCGCTCATCTCCCATCTTTGCGTTCCTCGGCCCAGGGCCAACAGTGGCGAAGTTTCGATTCGGGAGGTCAGACAGGCATCGGAATCGCATCTGTCATCAGAAGCATCTGATCAGATGTCTTTTTAGGTCTTGTTCTCAGCTGTCTGCAGCAATGTTTCTTTACAGTGGATAAGGACTTGTGCCGATTCAAAGGCAGGCAGAGGCTTCCAGCCACAGGATTCTCAGGCATCCGTCTCTGTGGTTCTCGGAAAAAGTCGTCCCGTTAGCATCTTTTTTCTCCAGGGTCATCCGAGCCCGGCGGGCTCGCCTTCGGTGCCCCCTCGGTCATCTCGTTCAGCATTCTCTCGGTCCTCGTGAGGACTTTCTTGTCTCAGAGTTTTCTCTCCCTGTCGCGTCTCCACGTCTCACGGGTGTCTGGGGGTATTCGGTCCGGAGCTGCTCTGCCCTGCCGCCCGGCCTGGTTGCAGGTGTTCAAGGACAAGTCCCGGGCACTTGTAATTGGAGATTTGTAATATGGGCTGTAGTTGGAGTCTAGGTGGTATTCTTATGTTGGCAGAAGGTGTCTGGAGCTGTGAAGTTACCCTGCAGCACTTTGACTTTTTTCCTAACTTCCTTTCAGATGCGGATGGATTGACCTCCCGGCAGAGCGCAGTATCCCAGATGATGGGGTCCCCCCGACAAGGTCAGTCACGGTTCTTCTTTGCAGCGGGGTTGGAACCGGTCCCTGTGTTACAGCTCTGCCCTTTGTTTTTTTTTCAGGAAGTAAAGCCTGATAGCAGCAGTGAAGGCGAAGGTGAGCCTCGGTTGGTGGACAGGAGCAGTTGTTCTTGCTGGGGTCTCAGTTTCTGCTATAAGTTTAATCCCTTGTTTTTTTATTTTAGGTGGTGTACTTGCAAGATATCCCAGCCCTGGATGCTGGAGGACAGGTGGGTGCAAGCTCTAAGTGTGTTTTGGTGTTTAAGTCCCTGGTTTGCTGATAATGTTTAGTTCTCTAAGATGGAATGAGAGAACCACATTACAAATCCCACCTTGTGGATCCTGACACGAATTGGTGTCACGGACAGGATTCTGAGAGACAGAAGGGGTTGCAGATTTGGGCACTCGGTATCAGGGCAAAGACGTTTCGCCTCAGCCGCCCCTAGCCTGCCACGCTGGTGAGCAGTGTCTAGAAAGCAAGGGAGGCGATTCAAATTTCTCAAAAACTGCACATGCCTCGATGCAAAGCACCCCACACTTGTTTGAGGGCTCTGTCTTCAGAATTTTACAAGGGATCTCTGAGTACAAGAGTTTGGACTGAGTGGTTTTCCTTCTAAGTCCCTGGTCCTGGTTGGACTACAAGCTTTTGTAGTCCAAGATGGAATAAAGGAACCGCATCAGGAATTCCACCTTGCGGATTGTGCCAGTCATATTTTCTGTTTTGTTGTCTTAGGTTCTGTGAAGAGAGGCAGAGCCGAAGTTTGTGATCCGGCGCACTGAAGCCAGCGCGGGGGACGTCTCGACGTACACATCCTATCGAGGATGGGTCATGTCCTATCATGTTACAAAAGGTAAGAGTCACAGGTGGAAGCTGGGATCAGGGGAAAAGTGTTTATAATCAGTGGAGGCAATTTGAAGTTAAGTTAGAGGACAGGGCTGTAGTGGGATGGGCCCCTCTGACGCCAAGGGAGAGGATTTCTTCTCAAGCTCCCCAGAGCTTTTGCCGGGCAGGGCAGTTCCAATCCATCTTCTCGTTCTCTCGTGTTTCATGTCGTCAGCCATCTCAGCCTCTCGACGTCGTCGTGGATTTTTTCGTCTGAGGAACCGGCCTTCGCGTCCCCGCAGCTATTGCCACGTTCACCCAGCAGCCATCGCCTGTGCTCGCCTCTGTGAAATGCCTTGTGCTGTGTTTGCCTCTGTGAAATGCCTTGTGCTGTGCTTGCCTCTGTGAAATGCCTTGTGCTGTGCTCGCCTCTGTGAAATGCCTTGTGCTGTGCTCGCCTCTGTAACTGCATTGGCTTGGAGCTGCCCTGCCCTGGCACTTAGTTAGAGTTAGGTAGAACAGGTATGAAAGGTTATAGTTCCTGTTTTCTATGAGGTTTTTGTGTAGAAAATGTGTGGGCCTAGAGGGGGGCTGAGTCCTAGCTACCATACAATCCCTCACTGACCACCTTGTGTTGTCTTGCAGGTCTCTGATGCCTATTTTCTGAGGATCTACCATTTGAGGTTGAGAAGCAGCAGTGAGAAGATACCTTGGGGCATTTTGTTCAGCACAGTGTTTCAAATAATAAGGGTTGGGCTCACTGTGTGAGTTAGTCTCCTGCTGTGTGTCAGAGCGTGTCTGTCTGTGAGAGTCGGTGGGTCTGGGTGTGCGTGTGTGTGTTGAATAGTTCTAACCTTGTATGTATTGGTTTTGCTTTTCAGGACTTTAAATTCACTTTTAAATTTAGAATGAAAAATCCCCAGCTGGGGTTTGTTTATTTTTTTCCCCCCCGGCTGGGGTTTTTTTTCCTCGGTCCCGGCCAGTCTGCGAGGCAACTTTCATCGCCTAAGTTTGGGCACGGACTGGCCCCGGACCGGGGTTTTCGTCAGGCAGGCCGATTTTGAGGCTCCTGGGAACCATGCTCCCGAGGACCACCAACAGCAGGGTTATAACGGGGCGGTCGAGAGGAGAGTGAAGGTGAGTGTGTGTGCGAGCTGAAGCCGGCTTCAGTGGCGAATGAGTATTGTGTTTTCTGCATGCTTGTTGTGGTGTGGGAGACAGGTAATAATGAAACAGCGTGTATTGTCCTTTTCAGAAATGGTTATATTATGTTAATATGTATTTGGCTTGTATTGTTCTGTATTTGCTGCCGTGTTTCTCTGTATTACTCTGTATGTGAATTAGGAGTTTTTCAGCGTCTACACGACTTTGTATTGTATTGTAATGCATTTGTATCCAGTTTCTATGTGTTTTGCTGTACTGTAAATAAATTCATTCAATAAAGGTGCCCTAACCCCTAATAAAGATGATCCCCCTGCCCTCTCCTCCCCGACCCCTGTGGTTTTGGTGTGGTGTAGTCATTATTTTCATTCTATTTCTTGCTTTTCTGTCTCTTTCTAACCTCATTTCTGTCTGAGAGAAAGTGACAGTCTGTGTCACTGTCGCTCACTCTACTTTTCTGTTTCTTTGCTCTCTGAATCTAACCCTTTCTTTTCCCTCCAACTCTGTTACTTTTCCCTCGAGCTCTGAGTTAGAGAGACAGCAAATGGAGTCGATTCCTTTCCACTGTAACTCTGAGGTACAGTGACCAGGAATCGCCTCTGTTTCCTTTCTCTCTACCTCTGAGTTAGACAGAAAAGAAATAGAGTTGGTTTCTTTCCCCTGTCCCTCTCTTCTTCTCTTCACTTCAACTCTGTTTCTTTTCTCTCTCACTCTATTTCCTTTCCCTTTGAGTTCTTATTTTGTTCCACTCTCCCTCTCTTTGTTTTTCTTCTAACTGTTTCCTTTCCCTCTGTGTGTCTTTGCACTGTCCCTCTCTTTCTTTTCACTCTAAGTCTCTTTCCCTTTTCTCTGTAACTCAGACTTTATTTCTTTTCCTTCTCTATTTCCTTTCACTCTAACTCTGAGTTACAGAGAAAAGAACTTTTCTCTCCAAGTTTGAGTTTATCGTTTCCTTTCATTCAAACTTAAAGTTTGAGTGAAAAGAAATTATCAACTCAAACTCCTTTCTCTTCTAACTTCTAGTTTTGCTTTCTAGCTTTAAAGTTTAAAAAAAGCAGCAGTAGAACCTTTCATGCTCCTGGGGAGTAAATAAACACAATAAATCTTGATTATAAATAGCTACCATTTACTCCCCGGGAGCACGAAACCTTCTACTGCTGCACCAGACTTATGGTTTTTATTCTTTTTCTTTATAGTATATATACCTCATATAGGGGGTCCCCACCCATACACACCCCTATACTATACCCACCCCCTAGCCCTCTCAGAGCTCCACTGAGTCCCACCACCACCTGACACACCAATTACCCAGCCCCAAGCACCCACTCCCCAATCACCCACCCAGCCCCTAGCACTCACCCCAGACGTGCACACCCATCCCCTGACCCTAACCCTAAACACCCCACCCCCAGCATCAAGCACCCACCCAGCACCTGCACCCCCCAGCCCCAAACACCCACCCCTCCACTACACCCCACCCCTAAACACAGCCCCCCAGCCCAGCACCCCCCTGCCAACACGCCACCTAACAGAGGAGCCCCCCCCCCCCATAAAAACAAGTGCCGAAAAACCACCCCTCGCCCCTACGTCACACCACGCAGCCCCCTGGACCACCCCGCAGCTGTCCATGATGCTGCTCTGCCCCCCGGCACCGCCCCCGAGCTGTCAGACACGCCGCTCCGCCCCCCGGCACCACCCCCGCGCTGTCAATCACGATGCTCCACCCCCTGGCACGGCCCCCGATGACGTCAGACGGCCACCATATTTCAAAAAACATTATAAAATTTTTAATAAAAAACATACAAAAACACAAAAAAAAGGCACAGCAACACAATCACCACACCCCTCACGCATCCCGCCGACCCTGCCGTGCCCAAAAAACCGACCCGTAACCACGGAACCGATCAAAACGGCGCGGAAGCCCCCAAGCGCCACGCAGCCGCGGGAGTGCCACGCGGCGCTGGCAAAAACCCCGGCCCCGGGCGCCACCATCTTGACCGGAAGTACGTCACCGCAGCCATGGCAACGGCCCGGAAGCCCGATCGCGCATGCGTGCTGCCATTTTGTCGAGTAAACAAAGCACCGAAGCAACCCGAAGCGCGGCGCCGCGTTTGAAGCCCAGAACAATGCACTGAGCCCCCTACACAGGTAAGCGCGCACGTGCCGCCATTTTGAACCGGAAGTATAGGGCACCGCCATTTTGAACCGGAAGTATAGGGTGCTGCCAATTTGAACCAGAAATGCATGGGCGCCGTCATTTTTAACCAGAAATACATGGGGCTGCCATTTTTAACAGAAATACATGGGGGCAGCCATTTTTAACCGGAAATACAGGGAATTAGGGTTAGGGTTTAGAGTTAGGGTTTGGGTTAGGGTTAGGGTTTATACCTGTGACCTATTTATACCCTTTATTTATACACATAGATATGTTGCTTAACTGATATTAAAATTTATTATATTAACATCTATCCATATAGTTTTCATACTGAATATTAATCTACTTGTCTAGATTAAATTACTTGTATTTATTTACATTTATGGCTATCTATCTATCTATCTATCTATCTATCTATCTATCTATCTATCTATCTATCTATCATCCCTATTCTTTACATTTCCTGAAATTCCACAAAAATCACAAGAAAATCCATAAAAGTCCCACAAAATTATTTACATCTCCTCAAAATACCAGCAAATTCCACCAAAACCCCACAAAATTCCATTAAGAACTCACAAAATTGTTTAACTTGCCTCAAAATCCTACAAAACTCCACCAAAATTGCAAAACATTCCATAAGAATCCCACAAAATTCCACAAAAATACCACAAAATTATTTAAGTTTGTCAAAATCCTGCAAAGTTCTGCAAAAAATTCCCACAAAAAGCCAACAACATTCCGCTGAAAACTCATGCAATAGTTTAAATCACCTCAAAATCACACAAAATCCCAGAAAAATATTTACATTTTATCAAATTGCTGCAAAATTCCAAGATGAATCCCACAAAATCCCTCAGAAATACCTCAAAATTACCCAAAAATCCCACAAAATTCCACCAAAATCCACAAATTCACCAAATCACTTCAAAATCACAAAAAAAATACCAGAAAATTCCACTCCAATCCTGCAAAATCATTGATACCTCCTCAAAATCCCACAAAAATTCCTCCAAATTTTACAAAATTCACAATAATTCCACAAAACTCCACAAAAATTCTTCCAAACTCAATAAATCTCTTCAAAATCCCACAAAATTCACCTAATCGCTTCAAAATCACACAAAAATTTCCTGAAAATTCAACAAAAATCACAAGAAAATCCATAAAATTCCCACAAAATTATTTACATCTCCTCAAAATGCTACAGAATTTTACAAAATCGAAAAAAAAAATCTAAAAATCCCACAAAATTATTAAATTTTTTCACAATTCCACAAAATTCCTCAAAATTTTTACAAAATTCCACAAAAATTCCTCAAAACTCCACAACAATTGCTCAAAATTACTCAAAAATTCAACAAAGTTCCAAACATTTCTTCAGAATTTCCAAAAAACCCCCACAGAATTCCATTGAAAATTCACAAAATTATTTACATCTCCTCAAAATGCTACAGAATTTTACAAAAATTGAAAAAAAATCACAAAAATCCGACAAAATTATTTAGTCTCCTCCAAATTCCACAAAATTACTCAAAATTTTAACGAAATTCCACAATAATTCTTCAAAACTCCTCAATAATTCCACAAAACTCCACAAAAAATCCTCAAAATTTTAAAATCTCCTCAAAATTCCACAAATTCCCACAAAAATTCTTCAAAACTCTACAAAAACTCCTCAAAATTATACAAAAATTCCTCAAAATTACACAAAAATTTTTCAAAATTTCAGAAATTTCTTCAAAATATCCCAAACCACAGAATTCCATTAAACATCCCAGAAAATTATTTCAATCTCCTCAAAATGCTACAGAATTTTACAAAAATCAGAAAAAAAAATCATAAATATCCCACAACATTATATAAATCTCCTCAAAATTCCACAAAATTCCTCAAAATTTTCAAAAAAATTCCACAATAATTTCACAAAACTCTACAAAAATTCCTCAAATTTTTTAAATCTCGTGAAAATCCTACAAAATCCCACAAAACTCCCACAGAATTATTTAAATCTCTCAAAATGCTACAGAATTTTACAAAAAAAAAAAAAAAAAAAAAGCCGTTCTTGAGACCCGGCGAAGAGAGAGATAGACAGACCCTGGCCCCGCCCCTTTTGGTAAGCCCCGCCCCTCCACCCATAGCCTCGCCGCCCCCCCCCCAGCAGCTCCTGAGGCCGGTGAGGAGATAGACAAGCCCTGGCCCCGCCCCTTTCTTGAAGCCCCGCCCACCCACTCCTAGCCCCGCCCCTCCAAAAGCAGCTCCTGGGGCCGGTGAGGAGAGTGACATGCCCTGGACCCGCCCATTCCTGCCTAAGCCCCGCCCACCCACCCATAGCCATGCTGCCCCGCAGCAGCTCCTGAGGCCGGTGAGGAGACAAACAAGCCCTGGCCCCGCCCTTTTCTCTAAGCCCAGCCCACTCACATTAAGACTCACCCCTCCCGGAACAGGTCCAGAAACCGGTAATCAGATAGACCAGCCCTAGCCCCGCCCCTTTCTTGAAGCCCCGCCCACCCACTCATAGCCACGCCCCTGCAGAGCAGCTCCAGAGGCTGGAGAGGAGATGGAATTTGGTGAGATTTTGAAAAAATTGAAGTAAGATTTGTGGATTTTTTGGAATTTTGCTGAATTTTTGTGTAATTTTGTGGGATTTTGAGGAGATTTGAGGAACTTTCTGGGATTTTTGAAAAATTGTTTGGGATTTGGAAAATCTTAACTAATTTTTGGGGATTTTTGTGCAATTTTGTGTGATTTTGTGGAATTCTGTGGGTTGTTTCTGGAATTTTGTGGGATTTTGAGATGATTTGGGAATTTTGTGGGATTTTTTTTGCAATTTTGTGGGATTTTGAAAAAATGGAATAATTTTAGGTCATTTTTGTGTCATTTTGTGGGACGTTTGTGGAATTTTGTGAGGTGTTTCTGGAGTTTTGTGTGATTTTGAGGAGATTTGTAGGGTTTAGTGGGATTTTTGTGGAATTTTTTATGACTTTCATGGAATTTTGTGTGATATTGCTGGAGTGTTGTGGGATTTTGAGGAGACTTGTGGCATTTTGTAGGATATTTGAGGAATTTTGTGGGATTTTGAAAATTTGTAAATAATTTGGTGGGATTTTTGTGGAAATCTTGTGAATTTTTTGTGGAATTTTTGTAGGATTTGGATCAAATTGAACAAATCTTTGGTCAGTTTTGTGTAAGTTTGGGGGATGTTTCTGGAAGTTGGTGGGATTTTGAGGAGATTTGGGGACTTTGGTGGGATGTTTGTGGATTTTTTGTTGAAATGTTTCTGGAATTTTGTGTGATTTTGAGGAGATTTCAATAATTTGGTATGATTTTTGTGGGAATTTTGTGAGATTTGGAAAATACATAAATAGTATTTGGGGATTTCTGTAGAATTTTTCTGAATTTTTCTGTAATTTTGTAGGATTTGGAGAAGATTTGAGGAACTTGTTGGGATTTTTGAAAAATGGCTGGGATTTGGAAAAAATTGAACTAATTTTTGGGGATTTTTGTGCAATTTTGTGAATTTGTTGTGGAATTGTGTGGGATTTTGAGAAGATATGGGGAATTTTGTGGGATTTATCTTCAAAATTTCCCAAATATACCACAAAATTCAATTAAATGCTCACAAAATTATTTCAATCTCCTCAAAATCCCACACAATTCCACAATCCCACAAAAATCTCAAAATCCACAAAATTCCACAAAATTCCCAACAAAATCACACAATTATACACAAAATTCCACAAACATCCCACAAAATTATTTGTTTTCTCAAAATCCTGCGAAGTTCTGCAAAAATCCCACAAAAATTATTTAAATCTCCTCAAAATGCTACAGAATCTTACAAAAATCGAAAAAAGAAATCATCAAAATCCCACAAAATTAATTAAATCTTTTAAAAATCTCCAAACTCCGGAAAAATCTCTCAAAGTTACTCAAAAATTCCTCAAAACTCCACAACAATTGCTCAAAATTATACAAAAATTCAACAAAATTCCATTTATTTCCTCAGAATTTCTCAAAAAACCCACAGAATTCCATTAAAAACTCACAAAAATATTTACATCTCCACAAACATCGTACAGAATTTTACAAAAATCAAGAAAAAAACCCATAAAAGTTCCACAAAATTATTTCAATCATTTCAAAATTCCAAAAAATTCCTCAAAATTGTTACAAAATTCCAAAATATTCTGCAAAACTCCACAAAAATTCCTCAAAAAGACACAAAAATTTTTCACAATTTCATAAATTTCATAAATTTCCCAAAAATCCCTCAGGATTCCATTTAAATTCACAAATTATTGAAATCAAAAAATTCTACAGAATTTTACAAAAACCAAAAAAAAATAAAATCACTCAAAATTATTTAAATATTTTCAAAATTACACAATTTTTTTAAAAATTCAACATAAAATTTTCAAATTTTCATAAATTTCATAAATTTCCCAAAAATCCCCCAGAATTCCATTTAAATTTACAAATTATTGAAATTTCAAAATTCTACAGAATTTTACAAAAATAAAAAAAAAACCAATCACACAAAATTATTTAAATATTTCCAAAATTCCACAAATTTTTCAAAACTACACAAATAATTTTCAGTTTTAGAAATATCATCAATTTCCCAAAAAACCCGCAGAATTCCATTAAAATTAAGAAATTATTGAAATCAAAATATTCTACAGAATTTTACAAAAATAATAATTAAAAAAACCACACAAAATTATTAAAATATTTTCAAAATTATACAGATTTTTCAAAATTCCACATAAAATTTTCAAATTTTCATAAATTTCAAAAATTTCCCAAAAATCCCTCAGAATTCCATTAAAATTCACAAATTATTTAAGTCTCAAAATTCTGCAGAATTTTACTAAAATCAAAAAGAAATCACACAAAATTATTTAAATATTTTCAAAATTTCAGAAATTTTTTCAAAATCACACAAAAAATTTTCAAAATTTTAGAAATATCATAAATTTCCCAAAAATCCCCAGAATTACATTTAAATTCTCAAATTATTAAAATCTCAAAATTCTGCAGAATTTTACAAAAATAAAAAAAAAAAAATCCAAAATAATTATTTAAATATTTTCAAAATTCCAAAAACTTTCAAAATTTTAGAAATATCATAAATTTCCCAAAAATCCCCCAGAATTCCATTTAAATTCACAAATTATTGAAATCTCAAAATTCTACAGAATTTTACAAAAGTCATAAAGAAATAAATCACTCAAAATAATTCAAATATTTTCAAAATTCCACAGATTTTTTCAAAATTCCACATAAAATATTCAAATTTCATAAATTTCATAAATTTCCCAAAAATCCCCCAGAATTCCATCTAAATTCCACAAATAATTTAAATCAAAAAATTCTACAGAATTTTACAAAAATAAAAAAAAAATCTCACAAAATTATTTTAAAATTTTCAAAATTCCACAGATTTTTTCAAAATTTTAAAATATCTGAAATTTCCCAAAAATCCCCCAGAATTCCATCTAAATTCACAAATTATTGAAATCAAAAAAATCTACAGAATTTTACAAAAATAATAATAAAAAAATCACTCAAAAGTATTTCAATATTTTCAAAATTCCACAGATTTTTTCAAAATTCCACATAAAATTTGCAAATTTTCATAAATTTCATAAATTTCCCAAAAATCCCCCAGAATTCCATCTAAATTCACAAATTATTGAAATCAAAAAATTCTACAGAATTTTACAAAAATAATAATAAAAAAATCATTCAAAAGTATTCAATATTTTCAAAATTCCACAGATTTTTCAAAATTCCACATAAAATTTACAAATTTTCATAAATTTCATAAATTTCCCAAAAATCCCCCAGAATTCCATGTAAATTCCACAAATAATTTAAATCAAAATAATTCTACAGAATTTTACAAAAATAAAAAAAAAAAAGAATCCAAAAAAATTATTTAAATATTTCCAAAATTTTCAAATTTTTTCAAAATTTTCATAAATATCATCAATTTCCCAAAAATCCCCCAGAATTCCATCTAAATTCCAAAAATAAGTTAAATCAAAATAATTCTACACAATTTTATTAAATCAAAAAGAAATAAATCACACAAAATTATTTAAATATTTTCAAAATATCTCATAAGTTTTTAAAATTGCACAAAGAATTTTCAAAATTTTTGATATATCATAAATTTTACAAAAATCCCTCAGAATTCCATTTAAATTCACAAATTATTGAAATCAAAAAATTCTGCAGAATTTACAAAAATCAGAAAAAAAAAACTCACAAAATTATTTAAATATTTTCAAAATTCCACAGATTTTTTCAAAATTTTAGAAATATCATAAATTTCCCAAAAATCCCCCAGAATTCCATTTGAATTCACAAATTATTGAAATCAAAATATTCTACACAATTTTACTAAAATAATAATAAAAAAATCACGCAAAATTATTTTAATATTTTCAAAATTCCACAAATTTTTTCAAAACTACACAAAATATTTTCAAAATTTTAAAAATATCATCAATTTCCCAAAAATCCCCCAGAATTCCATCTAAATTCACAAATTATTGAAATCAAAAAATTCTACAGAATTTTACAAAAATAATAATGAAAAAAATCACTAAAAATTATTTAAATATTTTCAAAATTCCACAGATTTTTTCAAAATTACACAAGATAATTACAAAATTTTAGAAATATCATCAATTTCCCAAAAATCCCCCAGAATTCCATTAAAATTCACAAATTATAAAAATCAAAAAATTCTACAGAATTTTACAAAAATAAGAAAAAATAAAATCACACAGAATTATTTAAATATTTTCAAATTCCACAAATTTTTTCAAAATTACACAAAATAATTTCAAAATTATAGAAATATCATCAATTTCCCAAAAATCCCCCAGAATTCCATCTCAATTCACAAATTATTGAAAACTCAAAATTCTGCAGAATTTTACAAAAATAAAAAAAAAAAAACTAAAATAATTATTTAAATATTTTCAAAATTACAAAAATTTTTTCAAAATTTTAGAAATTCCATCAATTTCCCAAAAATCCCCCAGAATTCCATCTAAATTCACAAATTATTGAAATCAAAAAATTCTACAGAATTTTACAAAAATCATAAGAAATAAATCACGCAAAATTATTCAAATATTTTCAAAATTCCACAGATTTTTTCAAAATTCCACATAAAATATTCAAATTTCATAAATTTCATCAATTTCCCAAAAATCCCCCAGAATTCCATCTAAATTCACAAATTATTGAAATCTCAAAATTCTACACAATTTTACAAAAATAAAAAAAAAAGAATCCAAAAAAATTATTTAAATATTTTCAAAATTCTAAAAATTTTTTCAAAATTTTAGAAATGTCATAAATTTCCCCAAAATCCCCCAGAATTCCATCTAAATTCCACAAATAATTTAAATCAAAATAATTCTACAGAATTTTACAAAAATAAAAAAAAAAGAATCCAAAAAAATTATTTAAATATTTTCAGAATTCCAAAAATTTTTCAAAATTTTAGAAATTCCATCAATTTCCCAAAAATCCCCCAGAATACCATTTAAATTCAGAAATTATTGAAATCAAAAAATTCTACAGAATTTTACAAAAATAATAATAAAAAAATCACTCAAAAGTATTTCAATATTTTCAAAATTCCACAGATTTTTTCAATATTCCACATAAAAATTACAAATTTTCATAAATTTCATAAATTTCCCAAAAATCCCCCAGAATTCCATCTAAATTCCAAAAATAAGTTAAATCAAAATAATTCTACACAATTTTACAAAAATCACAAAGAAATAAATCACGCAAAATTATTTAAATATTTTTAAAATTCCACAATTTTTTTCAAAATTACACAAAAAATTTTCAAAATTTTAAAATATCATCAATTTCCCAAAAATCCCCAGAATTCCATCTAAATTCACAAATTATCGAAATCAAAAAATTCTACAGAATTTTACAAAAATAAGAAAAAATAAAATCACACAGAATTATTTAAATATTTTCAAAATTCCACAAATTTTTTTCAAAATTACACAAAAAAATTTTAAAATTTTAGAAATATCATCAATTTCCCAAAAATCCCCCAGAATTCCATCTCAATTCACAAATTATTGAAATCAAAAAATTCTGCAGAACTTTACAAAAATAAAAAAAAAAAAATCCAAAATAATTATTTAAATATTTTCAAAATTCCAAAAGTTTTTTCAAAATTTTAGAAATATCATAAATTTCCCAAAAATCTCCCGGAATTCCATTTAAATTCACAAATTATTGAAATCAAAAAATTCTACAGAATTTTACAAAAATAAGAAAAAATAAAATCACACAGAATTATTTAAATATTTTCAAAATTCCACAGATTTTTTCAAAATTACACAAAAAAATTTCAAAATTTTAAAAATATCATCAATTTCCCAAAAATCCCCCAGAATTCCATTAAAATTCACAAATTATTTAAATCAAAAAATTCTACACAATTTTACAAAAATAATAAAGAAATAAATCACGCAAAATTATTTAAATATTTTCAAAATTTTCCAATTTTTTCAAAATTTTCATAAATATCATCAATTTCCCAAAAATCCCCCAGAATTCCATCTAAATTCCAAAAATAAGTTAAATCAAAATAATTCTACACAATTTTATTAAAATTAAAAAGAAATAAATCACACAAAATTATTTAAATATTTTCAAAATATCACATAATTTTTCAAAATTACACAAAGAATTTTCAAAATTTTAGATATATCATAAATTTTACAAAAATCCCTCAGAATTCCATTTAAATTCACAAATTATTGAAATCAAAAAATTCTGCAGAATTTTACAAAAATCAGAAAAAAAAAACTCACAAAATTATTTAAATATTTTCAAAATTGCAAAATTTTTTCAAAATTTTCAGAAATATCATAACTTTTCCAAAAATCCCCCAGAATTCCATCTCAATTCACAAATTATTGAAATCTCAAAATTCTGCAGAATTTTACAAAAATAAAAAAAAAAAAACAAAAAAATTATTTAAATATTTTCAAAATTCCAAAAATTTTTTCAAAATTTTAGAAATATCATAAATTTCCCAAAAATCCCCCAGAATTCCATTTAAATTCACAAATTATTGAAATCAAAATATTCTACACAATTTTACTAAAATAATAATAAAAAAATCACGCAAAATTATTTTAATATTTTCAAAATTCCACAAATTTTTTCAAAACTACACAAAATATTTTCAAAATTTTAAAAATATCATCAATTTCCCAAAAATCCCCCAGAATTCCATCTAAATTCACAAATTATTGAAATCAAAAAATTCTACAGAATTTTACAAAAATAATAATGAAAAAAATCACTAAAAATTATTTAAATATTTTCAAAATTCCACAGATTTTTTCAAAATTACACAAGATAATTTCAAAATTTTAGAAATATCATCAATTTCCCAAAAATCCCTCAGAATTCCATTAAAATTCACAAATTATAGAAATCAAAAAATTCTACAGAATTTTACAAAAATAAGAAAAAATAAAATCACACAGAATTATTTAAATATTTTCAAAATTCCACAAATTTTTTCAAAATTACACAAAATAATTTCAAAATTATAGAAATATCATCAATTTCCCAAAAATCCCCCAGAATTCCATCTCAATTCACAAATTATTGAAAACTCAAAATTCTGCAGAATTTTACAAAAATAAAAAAAAAAAATCCAAAATAATTATTTAAATATTTTCAAAATTACAAAAATTTTTTCAAAATTTTAGAAATTCCATCAATTTCCCAAAAATCCCCCAGAATTCCATCTAAATTCACAAATTATTGAAATCAAAAAATTCTACAGAATTTTACAAAAATCATAAAGAAATAAATCACGCAAAATTATTCAAATATTTTCAAAATTCCACAGATTTTTTCAAAATTCCACATAAAATATTCAAATTTCATAAATTTCATCAATTTCCCAAAAATCCCCCAGAATTCCATCTAAATTCACAAATTATTGAAATCTCAAAATTCTACACAATTTTACAAAAATAAAAAAAAAAGAATCCAAAAAAATTATTTAAATATTTTCAAATTCTAAAAATTTTTTCAAAATTTTAGAAATGTCATAAATTTCCCCAAAATCCCCCAGAATTCCATCTAAATTCCACAAATAATTTAAATCAAAATAATTCTACAGAATTTTACAAAAATAAAAAAAAAAGAATCCAAAAAAATTATTTAAATATTTTCAAAATTCCAAAAACTTTCAAAATTTTAGAAATATCATAAATTTCCCAAAAATCCCCCAGAATTCCATTTCAATTCACAAATTATTGAAATCTCAATATTCTACAGAATTTTTCAAAAATAAAAAAAAAAGAATCCAAAAAAATTATTTAAATATTTTCAGAATTCCAAAAATTTTTTCAAAATTTTAGAAATTCCATCAATTTCCCAAAAATCCCCCAGAATACCATTTAAATTCACAAATTATTGAAATCAAAAAATTCTACAGAATTTTACAAAAATAATAATAAAAAAATCACTCAAAAGTATTTCAATATTTTCAAAATTCCACAGATTTTTTCAATATTCCACATAAAAATTACAAATTTTCATAAATTTCATAAATTTCCCAAAAATCCCCCAGAATTCCATCTAAATTCCAAAAATAAGTTAAATCAAAATAATTCTACACAATTTTACAAAAATCACAAAGAAATAAATCACGCAAAATTATTTAAATATTTTTAAAATTCCACAAATTTTTTCAAAATTACACAAAAAATTTTCAAAATTTTAAAAATATCATCAATTTCCCAAAAATCCCCCAGAATTCCATCTAAATTCACAAATTATCGAAATCAAAAAATTCTACAGAATTTTACAAAAATAAGAAAAAATAAAATCACACAGAATTATTTAAATATTTTCAAATTCCACAAAATTTTTTTCAAAATTACACAAAAAAATTTTAAATTTTAGAAATATCATCAATTTCCCAAAAATCCCCCAGAATTCCATCTCAATTCACAAATTATTGAAATCAAAAAATTCTACACAATTTTACAAAAATAATAAAGAAATCACACAAAATTATTTAAATATTTTCAAAATTCCACACATTTTTTCAAAATTCCATATAAAATTTTCAAATTTCCATAAATTTCATAAACTTCCCAAAAATCCTCCAGAATTCCATTTAAATTCACAAATTATTGAAATCAAAAATTCTGCAGAATTTTACAAAAATAAAAAAATAAAAATCCAAAAAAATTATTTAAATATTTTCAAAATTCCAAAAATTTTTTCAAAATTTTAGAAATATCATAAATTTCCAAACAATCCCCCAGAATTCCATTTAAATTCTCAAATTATTGGAATCTCAAAATTCTGCAGAATTTTACAAAAATAAAAAAATAAAAATCCAAAAAAATTATTTAAATATTTTCAAAATTCCACAGATTTTTTCAAAATTCCACATAAAATATTCAAATTTCATAAATTTCATAAATTTCCCAAAAATCCCCCAGAATTCCATCTAAATTCTACAAATAATTTAAATCAAAAAATTCTACAGAATTTTACAAAAATAAAAAAAAAATCTCACAAAATTATTTTAAAATTTCAAAATTCCACAGATTTTTTCAAAATTTTAAAAATATCTGAAATTTCCCAAAAATCCCCCAGAATTCCATCTAAATTCACAAATTATTGAAATCAAAAAATCTACAGAATTTTACAAAAATAATAATAAAAAAATCACTCAAAAGTATTTCAATATTTTCAAAATTCCACAGATTTTTTCAAAATTCCACATAAAATTTACAAATTTTCATAAATTCATAAATTTCCCAAAAATCCCCAGAATTCCATCTAAATTCACAAATTATTGAAATCAAAAAATTCTACAGAATTTTACAAAAATAATAATAAAAAAATCATTCAAAAGTATTCAATATTTTCAAAATTCCACAGATTTTTTCAAAATTCCACATAAAATTTACAAATTTTCATAAATTTCATAAATTTCCCAAAAATCCCCCAGAATTCCATGTAAATTCCACAAATAATTTAAATCAAAATAATTCTACAGAATTTTACAAAAATAAAAAAAAAGAATCCAAAAAAATTATTTAAATATTTCCAAAATTTTCAAATTTTTTCAAAATTTTCATAAATATCATCAATTTCCCAAAAATCCCCCAGAATTCCATCTAAATTCCAAAAATAAGTTAAATCAAAATAATTCTACACAATTTTATTAAATCAAAAAGAAATAAATCACACAAAATTATTTAAATATTTTCAAAATATCTCATAAGTTTTCAAAATTGCACAAAGAATTTTCAAAATTTTAGATATATCATAAATTTTACAAAAATCCCTCAGAATTCCATTTAAATTCACAAATTATTGAAATCAAAAAATTCTGCAGAATTTTACAAAAATCAGAAAAAAAAAACTCACAAAATTATTTTTTCAAAATTCCACAGATTTTTTCAAAATTTTAGAAATATCATAAATTTCCCAAAAATCCCCCAGAATTCCATTTGAATTCACAAATTATTGAAATCAAAATATTCTACACAATTTTACTAAAATAATAATAAAAAAATCACGCAAAATTATTTTAATATTTTCAAAATTCCACAAATTTTTTCAAAACTACACAAAATATTTTCAAAATTTTAAAAATATCATCAATTTCCCAAAAATCCCCCAGAATTCCATCTAAATTCACAAATTATTGAAATCAAAAAATTCTACAGAATTTTACAAAAATAATAATGAAAAAAATCACTAAAAATTATTTAAATATTTTCAAAATTCCACAGATTTTTTCAAAATTACACAAGATAATTTCAAAATTTTAGAAATATCATCAATTTCCCAAAAATCCCTCAGAATTCCATTAAAATTCACAAATTATAGAAATCAAAAAATTCTACAGAATTTTACAAAAATAAGAAAAAATAAAATCACACAGAATTATTTAAATATTTTCAAAATTCCACAAATTTTTTCAAAATTACACAAAATAATTTCAAAATTATAGAAATATCATCAATTTCCCAAAAATCCCCCAGAATTCCATCTCAATTCACAAATTATTGAAAACTCAAAATTCTGCAGAATTTTACAAAAATAAAAAAAAAAAAATCCAAAATAATTATTTAAATATTTTCAAAATTACAAAAATTTTTTCAAAATTTTAGAAATTCCATCAATTTCCCAAAAATCCCCCAGAATTCCATCTAAATTCACAAATTATTGAAATCAAAAAATTCTACAGAATTTTACAAAAATCATAAAGAAATAAATCACGCAAAATTATTCAAATATTTTCAAAATTCCACAGATTTTTTCAAAATTCCACATAAAATATTCAAATTTCATAAATTTCATCAATTTCCCAAAAATCCCCCAGAATTCCATCTAAATTCACAAATTATTGAAATCTCAAAATTCTACACAATTTTACAAAAATAAAAAAAAAAGAATCCAAAAAAATTATTTAAATATTTTCAAAATTCTAAAAATTTTTTCAAAATTTTAGAAATGTCATAAATTTCCCCAAAATCCCCCAGAATTCCATCTAAATTCCACAAATAATTTAAATCAAAATAATTCTACAGAATTTTACAAAAATAAAAAAAAAAGAATCCAAAAAAATTATTTAAATATTTTCAAAATTCCAAAAACTTTCAAAATTTTAGAAATATCATAAATTTCCCAAAAATCCCCCAGAATTCCATTTCAATTCACAAATTATTGAAATCTCAATATTCTACAGAATTTTTCAAAATAAAAAAAAAAAGAATCCAAAAAAATTATTTAAATATTTTCAGAATTCCAAAAATTTTTTCAAAATTTTAGAAATTCCATCAATTTCCCAAAAATCCCCCAGAATACCATTTAAATTCACAAATTATTGAAATCAAAAAATTCTACAGAATTTTACAAAAATAATAATAAAAAAATCACTCAAAAGTATTTCAATATTTTCAAAATTCCACAGATTTTTTCAATATTCCACATAAAAATTACAAATTTTCATAAATTTCATAAATTTCCCAAAAATCCCCCAGAATTCCATCTAAATTCCAAAAATAAGTTAAATCAAAATAATTCTACACAATTTTACAAAAATCACAAAGAAATAAATCACGCAAAATTATTTAAATATTTTTAAAATTCCACAAATTTTTTCAAAATTACACAAAAAATTTTCAAAATTTTAAAAATATCATCAATTTCCCAAAAATCCCCCAGAATTCCATCTAAATTCACAAATTATCGAAATCAAAAAATTCTACAGAATTTTACAAAAATAAGAAAAAATAAAATCACACAGAATTATTTAAATATTTTCAAAATTCCACAAATTTTTTTCAAAATTACACAAAAAAATTTTAAAATTTTAGAAATATCATCAATTTCCCAAAAATCCCCCAGAATTCCATCTCAATTCACAAATTATTGAAATCAAAAAATTCTACACAATTTTACAAAAATAATAAAGAAATCACACAAAATTATTTAAATATTTTCAAAATTCCACACATTTTTTCAAAATTCCATATAAAATTTTCAAATTTCCATAAATTTCATAAACTTCCCAAAAATCCTCCAGAATTCCATTTAAATTCACAAATTATTGAAATCAAAAATTCTGCAGAATTTTACAAAAATAAAAAAATAAAAATCCAAAAAAATTATTTAAATATTTTCAAAATTCCAAAAATTTTTTCAAAATTTTAGAAATATCATAAATTTTACAAAAATCCCCCAGAATTCCATTTAAATACACAAATTATTGGAATCTCAAAATTCTGCAGAATTTTGCAAAAATAAAAAAAAAAAAAAATCCAAAAAGATAATTTAAATCTTTTCAAAATCCTAGAGAATCCCACAAAAATCCCACAGAATTATTTAAATCTCCTCAAAATGCTACAGAATTTTACAAAAAAAAAAAAAAAAAAAAGCTGTTCTTGAGACCGGCGAAGAGAGAGATAGACAGGCCCTGGCCCCGCCCCTTTGGGTAAGCCCCGCCCCTCCACCCATAGCCTCGCCCCTCCCGAGAGCAGCTCCTGAGGCCGGTGAGGAGATAGACAAGCCCTGGCCCCGCCCCTTTCTTGGAGCCCCGCCCACCCACTCCTAGCCCCGCCCCTCCAAAAGCAACTCCTGGGGCCGGCGAGGTAAGTGACATGCCTTGAACCCGCCCATTTCTGCCTAAGCCCCGCCCACCCACCCATAGCCACGCTGCCCCACAGCAGTTCCTGAGGCCGGTGAGGAGATAAACAAGCCCTGGCCCCGCCCTTTTCTCTAAGCCCCGCCCACCCACAGAAAGACTCACCCCTCCCGGAACAGGTCCAGAAACCGCTCATCAGATAGACAAACCCTGGCACCGCCCCTTTCTTCAAGCCCCGCCCACCCACTCATAGCCACGCCCCTGCAGAGCAGCTCCAGAGGCTGGAGAGGAGATGGAATTTGGTGAGATTTTGAAAACATTCAAATAATATTGGTGGATTTTTTGGGAATTTTACGGAATTTTTGTGTAATTTTGTGGGATTTTCAGGAGATTTGAGGAACTTTCTGGGATTTTTGAAAAATTGTTTGGGATTTGGAAAAAATGAAATAATTTCGGGGGATTCTTGTGGAAATATTGTATACAAAAAATTATTTGTATCTCCTCCAAATGCTACATAATTATACAAAAATAAAAAATAAAAAATCATAAAAATCCCACAAAATTAAATATTTTCAAAATTCCAAAAATTTCTCAAAATTTTAACAAAATTCGAAAATATTCCGCAAACTCCACAAAAATTCCTCAAAATTACACAAAAATTTTTCAAAATTTCATAAATTTCATGAATTTCCCAAAAATCCCCCAGAATTCCATTAAAATTCACAAATTATTTCAATCTCAAAATTCTACAGTATTTTACAAAAATAAAAAAAATAAAAATTCCAAAAAAATTATTTAAATATTTTCAAATTCCACACATTTTTTCAAAATTTTAGAAATATCATAAATTTCCCAAAAATCCCCCAGAATTCCATTTAAATTCACAAATTATTCAAATCAAAAAATTCTACACAATTTTAAAAAGATAAAAAAATTAAAAAATCCAAACAAATTATTTAAATATTTTCACATTTCAAAAAATTTTTTCAAAATTTCATAAATTGCATGAATTTCCCAAAAATGCCCCAGAATTCCATTTAAATTCTCAAATTATTGAAATCAAAAAATTCTGCAGAATTTTACAAAAACCAAAAAAAAAAAATCCAAAAAAATTATTTAAATATTTTCAAAATTCCAAAAATTTTTTCAGAATTTTAGAAATATCATAAATTTCCAAAAAATCCCTTAAAATTCCATTTAAATTCTCAAATTATTGAAATCAAAAAATTCTGCAGAATTTTGCAAAAATAAAAAAAAAAAAAAATATCCAAAAAGATAATTTAAATCTTTTCAAAATCCTAGAGAATCCCACAAAAATCCCACAGAATTATTTAAATCTCCTCAAAATGCTACAGAATTTTACAAAAAAAAAAAAAAAAAAAAGCTGTTCTTGAGACCGGCGAAGAGAGAGATAGACAGGCCCTGGCCCCGCCCCTTTGGGTAAGCCCCGCCCCTCCACCCATAGCCTCGCCCCTCCCGAGAGCAGCTCCTGAGGCCGGTGAGGAGATAGACAAGCCCTGGCCCCGCCCCTTTCTTGAAGCCCCGCCCACCCACTCCTAGCCTCGCCCCTCCAAAAGCAACTCCTGGGGCCGGCGAGGTAAGTGACATGCCTTGAACCCGCCCATTTCTGCCTAAGCCCCGCCCACCCACCCATAGCCACGCTGCCCCACAGCAGTTCCTGAGGCCGGTGAGGAGGTAAACAAGCCCTGGCCCCGCCCTTTTCTCTAAGCCCCGCCCACCCACAGAAAGACTCACCCCTCCCGGAACAGGTCCAGAAACCGCTCATCAGATAGACAAACCCTGGCCCCGCCCCTTTCTTCAAGCCCCGCCCACCCACTCATAGCCACGCCCCTGCAGAGCAGCTCCAGAGGCTGGAGAGGAGATGGAATTTGGTGAGATTTTGAAAACATTAAAATAATATTGGTGGATTTTTTGGGAATTTTACGGAATTTTTGTGTAATTTTGTGGGATTTTCAGGAGATTTGAGGAACTTTCTGGGATTTTTGAAAAATTGTTTGGGATTTGGAAAAAATGAAATAATTTCGGGGGATTCTTGTGGAAATATTGTATACAAAAAATTATTTGTATCTCCTCCAAATGCTACATAATTATACAAAAATAAAAAATAAAAAATCATAAAAATCCCACAAAATTAAATATTTTCAAAATTCCAAAAATTTCTCAAAATTTTAACAAAATTCGAAAATATTCCGCAAACTCCACAAAAATTCCTCAAAATTACACAAAAATTTTTCAAAATTTCATAAATTTCATGAATTTCCCAAAAATCCCCCAGAATTCCATTAAAATTCACAAATTATTTCAATCTCAAAATTCTACAGTATTTTACAAAAATAAAAAAAATAAAAATTCCAAAAAAATTATTTAAATATTTTCACATTTCAAAAAATTTTTTCAAAATTTTAGAAATATCATAAATTTCCCAAAAATCCCCCAGAATTCCATTTAAATTCTCAAATTATTGAAATCAAAAAATTCTGCAGAATTTTACAAAAACCAAAAAAAAAAAAATCCAAAAAAATTATTTAAATATTTTCAAAATTCCAAAAATTTTTCAAACTTTTAGAAATATCATAAATTTCCCAAAAATCCCCCAGAATTCCATTTAAATACACAAATTATTGGAATCTCAAAATTCTGCAGAATTTTGCAAAAATAAAAAAAATAAAAAAATCCAAAAAGATAATTTAAATCTTTTCAAAATCCTACAGAATCCCACAAAAATCCCACAGAATTATTTAAATCTCCTCAAAATGCTACAGAATTTTACAAAAAAAAAAAAAAAAAAAAAAAGCCGTTCTTGAGACCGGCGAAGAGAGAGATAGACAGACCCTGGCCCCGCCCCTTTGGGTAAGCCCCGCCCCTCCACCCATAGCCTCGCCCCTCCCCAGAGCAGCTCCTGAGGCCGGTGAGGAGATAGACAAGCCCTGGCCCCGCCCCTTTCTTGGAGCCCCGCCCACCCACTCATAGCCTCGCCCCTCCAAATGCAACTCCTGGGGCCAGCGAGGTAAGTGACATGCCTTGAACCCGCCCATTTCTGCCTAAGCCCCGCCCACCCACCCATAGCCACGCTGCCCCACAGCAGTTCCTGAGGCCGGTGAGGAGATAAACAAGCCCTGGCCCCGCCCTTTTCTCTAAGCCCCGCCCACCCACAGAAAGACTCACCCCTCCCGGAACAGGTCCAGAAACCGCTCATCAGATAGACAAACCCTGGCACCGCCCCTTTCTTCAAGCCCCGCCCACCCACTCATAGCCACGCCCCTGCAGAGCAGCTCCAGAGGCTGGAGAGGAGATGGAATTTGGTGAGATTTTGAAAACATTAAAATAATATTGGTGGATTTTTTGGGAATTTTACGGAATTTTTGTGTAATTTTGTGGATTTTCAGGAGATTTGAGGAACTTTCTGGGATTTTTGAAAAATTGTTTGGGATTTGGAAAAAATGAAATAATTTCGGGGGATTCTTGTGGAAATATTGTATACAAAAAATTATTTGTATCTCCTCCAAATGCTACATAATTATACAAAAATAAAAAATAAAAAATCATAAAAATCCCACAAAATTAAATATTTTCAAAATTCCAAAAATTTCTCAAAATTTTAACAAAATTCGAAAATATTCCGCAAACTCCACAAAAATTCCTCAAAATTACACAAAAATTTTTCAAAATTTCATAAATTTCATGAATTTCCAAAAAATCCCCCAGAATTCCATTAAAATTCACAAATTATTTCAATCTCAAAATTCTACAGTATTTTACAAAAATAAAAAAAATAAAAATTCCAAAAAAATTATTTAAATATTTTCAAAATTCCACACATTTTTTCAAAATTTTAGAAATATCATAAATTTCCCAAAAATCACCCAGAATTCCATTTAAATTCACAAATTATTCAAATCAAAAAATTCTACACAATTTTAAAAAGATAAAAAAATTAAAAAATCCAAACAAATTATTTAAATATTTTCACATTTCAAAAAATTTTTTCTAAATTTTAGAAATATCATAAATTTCCCAAAAATCCCCCAGAATTCCATTTAAATTCTCAAATTATTGAAATCAAAAAATTCTGCAGAATTTTACAAAAACCAAAAAAATAAAAATCCAAAAAAATTATTTAAATATTTTCAAAATTCCAAAAATTTTTTCAAAATTTCATAAATATCATAAATTTCCCAAAACTCCCCCAGAATTCCATTTAAATACACAAATTATTGGAATCTCAAAATTCTGCAGAATTTTGCAAAAATAAAAAAAATAAAAAAATCCAAAAAGATAATTTAAATCTTTTCAAAATCCTACAGAATCCCACAAAAATCCCACAGAATTATTTAAATCTCCTCAAAATGCTACAGAATTTTACAAAAAAAAAAAAAAAAAAAAAAAGCCGTTCTTGAGACCGGCGAAGAGAGAGATAGACAGACCCTGGCCCCGCCCCTTTGGGTAAGCCCCGCCCCTCCACCCATAGCCTCGCCCCTCCCCAGAGCAGCTCCTGAGGCCGGTGAGGAGATAGACAAGCCCTGGCCCCGCCCCTTTCTTCAAGCCCCGCCCACCCACTCATAGCCACGCCCCTGCAGAGCAGCTCCAGAGGCTGGAGAGGAGATGGAATTTGGTGAGATTTTGAAAACATTCAAATAATATTGGTGGATTTTTTGGGAATTTTACGGAATTTTTGTGTAATTTTGTGGGATTTTCAGGAGATTTGAGGAACTTTCTGGGATTTTTGAAAAATTGTTTGGGATTTGGAAAAAATGAAATAATTTCGGGGGATTCTTGTGGAAATATTGTATACAAAAAATTATTTGTATCTCCTCCAAATGCTACATAATTATACAAAAATAAAAAATAAAAAATCATAAAAATCCCACAAAATTAAATATTTTCAAAATTCCAAAAATTTCTCAAAATTTTAACAAAATTCGAAAATATTCCGCAAACTCCACAAAAATTCCTCAAAATTACACAAAAATTTTTCAAAATTTCATAAATTTCATGAATTTCCCAAAAATCTCCCAGAATTCCATTAAAATTCACAAATTATTTCAATCTCAAAATTCTACAGTATTTTACAAAAATAAAAAAAATAAAAATTCCAAAAAAATTATTTAAATATTTTCAAAATTCCACACATTTTTTCAAAATTTTAGAAATATCATAAATTTTTCAAAAATCACCCAGAATTCCATTTAAATTCACAAATTATTCAAATCAAAAAATTCTACACAATTTTAAAAAGATAAAAAAATTAAAAAATCCAAACAAATTATTTAAATATTTTCACATTTCAAAAAATTTTTTCAAAATTTCATAAATTGCATGAATTTCCCAAAAATCTCCCAGAATTCCATTAAAATTCACAAATTATTTCAATCTCAAAATTCTACAGTATTTTACAAAAATAAAAAAAATAAAAATTCCAAAAAAATTATTTAAATATTTTCAAAATTCCACAAATTTTTTCAAAATTTTAGAAATTCATAAATTTCCCAAAAATCCCACAGAATTCCATTTTACATTCTCAAATTATTAAAATCTCAAAATTCTGCAGAATTTTACAAAAATAAAAAAAAAAATCCAAAAAAAATATTTAAATATTTTCAAAATTCCACAAAATTTTCAGAATTTTATAAATATCATAAATTTCCCAAAAATCCCCCAGAATTCCATTTAAATTCTCAAATTATTAAAATCAAAAAATTCTGCAGAATTTTACAAAAATAAATATAAAAAAATCCAAAAAATTATTTAAATATTTTCAAAATTCCAAAAATTTTTCTAAATTTTAGAAATATCATAAATTTCCCAAAAATCCCCCAGAATTCCATTTAAATTCACAAATTATTGAAATCAAAAAATCCTGCAGAATTTTACAAAAACCAAAAAAAAAAAAATCCAAAAAATTATTTAAATATTTTCAAAATTCCAAAAATTTTTTCAAAATTTTAGAAATATCATAAATTTCCCAAAAATCCCCCAGAATTTTATTTAAATACACAAATTATTGGAATCTCAAAAATTCTGAAGAATTTTGCAAAAATAAAAAAAAAAAAAAAAATCCAAAAAGATAATTTAAATCTTTTCAAAATCCTACAGAATCCCACAAAAATCCCCACAGAATTATTTAAATCTCCTCAAAATGCTACAGAATTTTACAAAAAAAAAAAAAAAAAAAAAAAAAGCCGTTCTTGAGACCGGCGAAGAGAGAGATAGACAGACCTTGGCCCCGCCCCTTTGGGTAAGCCCCGCCCCTCCACCCATAGCCTCGCCCCTCCCCAGAGCAGCTCCTGAGGCCGGTGAGGAGATAGACAAGCCCTGGCCCCACCCCTTTCTTGAAGCCCCGCCCACCCACTCATAGCCCCGCCCCTCCAAAAGCAACTCCTGGGGCCGACGAGGTGAGTGACATGCCTTGGACCCGCCCATTTCTGCCTAAGCCCCGCCCACCCACCCATAGCCACGCTGCCCCACAGCAGTTCCTGAGGCCGGTGAGGAGATAAACAAGCCCTGGCCCTGCCCTTTTCTCTAAGCCCCGCCCACCCACAGAAAGACTCACCCCTCCCGGAACAGGTCCAGAAACCGCTCATCAGATAGACAAGCCCTGGCCCCAGCCCCTTTCTTGAAGCCCCGCCCACCCACTCCTAGCCTCGCCCCTCCAAAAGCAACTCCTGGGGCCGCGAGGTAAGTGACATGCCTTGAACCCGCCCATTTCTGCCTAAGCCCCGCCCACCCACCCATAGCCACGCTGCCCCACAGCAGTTCCTGAGGCCGGTGAGGAGATAAACAAGCCCTGGCCCCGCCCTTTTCTCTAAGCCCCGCCCACCCACAGAAAGACTCACCCCTCCCGGAACAGGTCCAGAAACCGCTCATCAGATAGACAAACCCTGGCCCCGCCCCTTTCTTCAAGCCCCGCCCACCCACTCATAGCCACGCCCCTGCAGAGCAGCTCCAGAGGCTGGAGAGGAGATGGAATTTGGTGAGATTTTGAAAACATTAAAATAATATTGGTGGATTTTTTGGGAATTTTACGGAATTTTTGTGTAATTTTGTGGGATTTTCAGGAGATTTGAGGAACTTTCTGGGATTTTTGAAAAATTGTTTGGGATTTGGAAAAAATGAAATAATTTCGGGGGATTCTTGTGGAAATATTGTATACAAAAAATTATTTGTATCTCCTCCAAATGCTACATAATTATACAAAAATAAAAAATAAAAAATCATAAAAATCCCACAAAATTAAATATTTTCAAAATTCCAAAAATTTCTCAAAATTTTAACAAAATTCGAAAATATTCCGCAAACTCCACAAAAATTCCTCAAAATTACACAAAAATTTTTCAAAATTTCATAAATTTCATGAATTTCCCAAAAATCCCCCAGAATTCCATTAAAATTCACAAATTATTTCAATCTCA
The DNA here is from genome assembly GCA_032357785.1 of Periparus ater. Lineage (NCBI taxonomy): Eukaryota > Metazoa > Chordata > Aves > Passeriformes > Paridae > Periparus > Periparus ater. Next base: position 3,267,816 of record JANVCZ010000035.1, read on the forward strand.
AAATTCCACAGTATTTTACAAAAATAAAAAAAATAAAAATTCCAAAAAAATTATTTAAATATTTTCAAAATTCCACACATTTTTTCAAAATTTTAGAAATATCATAAATTTCCCAAAAATCACCCAGAATTCCATTTAAATTCACAAATTATTCAAATCAAAAAATTCTACACAATTTTAAAAAGATAAAAAAATTAAAAAATCCAAACAAATTATTTAAATATTTTCACATTTCAAAAAATTTTTTCAAAATTTTAGAAATATCATAAATTTCCCAAAAATCCCCCAGAATTCCATTTAAATACACAAATTATTGGAATCTCAAAATTCTGCAGAATTTTGCAAAAATAAAAAAAATAAAAAAATCCAAAAAGATAATTTAAATCTTTTCAAAATCCTACAGAATCCCACAAAAATCCCACAGAATTATTTAAATCTCCTCAAAATGCTACAGAATTTTACAAAAAAAAAAAAAAAAAAAAAAAAGCCGTTCTTGAGACCGGCGAAGAGAGAGATAGACAGACCCTGGCCCCGCCCCTTTGGGTAAGCCCCGCCCCTCCACCCATAGCCTCGCCCCTCCCCAGAGCAGCTCCTGAGGCCGGTGAGGAGATAGACAAGCCCTGGCCCCGCCCCTTTCTTGGAGCCCCGCCCACCCACTCATAGCCTCGCCCCTCCAAATGCAACTCCTGGGGCCAGCGAGGTAAGTGACATGCCTTGAACCCGCCCATTTCTGCCTAAGCCCCGCCCACCCACCCATAGCCACGCTGCCCCACAGCAGTTCCTGAGGCCGGTGAGGAGATAAACAAGCCCTGGCCCCGCCCTTTTCTCTAAGCCCCGCCCACCCACAGAAAGACTCACCCCTCCCGGAACAGGTCCAGAAACCGCTCATCAGATAGACAAACCCTGGCACCGCCCCTTTCTTCAAGCCCCGCCCACCCACTCATAGCCACGCCCCTGCAGAGCAGCTCCAGAGGCTGGAGAGGAGATGGAATTTGGTGAGATTTTGAAAACATTAAAATAATATTGGTGGATTTTTTGGGAATTTTACGGAATTTTTGTGTAATTTTGTGGGATTTTCAGGAGATTTGAGGAACTTTCTGGGATTTTTGAAAAATTGTTTGGGATTTGGAAAAAATGAAATAATTTCGGGGGATTCTTGTGGAAATATTGTATACAAAAAATTATTTGTATCTCCTCCAAATGCTACATAATTATACAAAAATAAAAAATAAAAAATCATAAAAATCCCACAAAATTAAATATTTTCAAAATTCCAAAAATTTCTCAAAATTTTAACAAAATTCGAAAATATTCCGCAAACTCCACAAAAATTCCTCAAAATTACACAAAAATTTTTCAAAATTTCATAAATTTCATGAATTTCCAAAAAATCCCCCAGAATTCCATTAAAATTCACAAATTATTTCAATCTCAAAATTCTACAGTATTTTACAAAAATAAAAAAAATAAAAATTCCAAAAAAATTATTTAAATATTTTCAAAATTCCACACATTTTTTCAAAATTTTAGAAATATCATAAATTTCCCAAAAATCACCCAGAATTCCATTTAAATTCACAAATTATTCAAATCAAAAAATTCTACACAATTTTAAAAAGATAAAAAAATTAAAAAATCCAAACAAATTATTTAAATATTTTCACATTTCAAAAAATTTTTTCAAAATTTTAGAAATATCATAAATTTCCCAAAAATCCCCCAGAATTCCATTTAAATTCTCAAATTATTGAAATCAAAAAATTCTGCAGAATTTTACAAAAACCAAAAAAATAAAAATCCAAAAAAATTATTTAAATATTTTCAAAATTCCAAAAATTTTTTCAAAATTTCATAAATATCATAAATTTCCCAAAACTCCCCCAGAATTCCATTTAAATACACAAATTATTGGAATCTCAAAATTCTGCAGAATTTTGCAAAAATAAAAAAAATAAAAAAATCCAAAAAGATAATTTAAATCTTTTCAAAATCCTACAGAATCCCACAAAAATCCCACAGAATTATTTAAATCTCCTCAAAATGCTACAGAATTTTACAAAAAAAAAAAAAAAAAAAAAAAGCCGTTCTTGAGACCGGCGAAGAGAGAGATAGACAGACCCTGGCCCCGCCCCTTTGGGTAAGCCCCGCCCCTCCACCCATAGCCTCGCCCCTCCCCAGAGCAGCTCCTGAGGCCGGTGAGGAGATAGACAAGCCCTGGCCCCGCCCCTTTCTTCAAGCCCCGCCCACCCACTCATAGCCACGCCCCTGCAGAGCAGCTCCAGAGGCTGGAGAGGAGATGGAATTTGGTGAGATTTTGAAAACATTCAAATAATATTGGTGGATTTTTTGGGAATTTTACGGAATTTTTGTGTAATTTTGTGGGATTTTCAGGAGATTTGAGGAACTTTCTGGGATTTTTGAAAAATTGTTTGGGATTTGGAAAAAATGAAATAATTTCGGGGGATTCTTGTGGAAATATTGTATACAAAAAATTATTTGTATCTCCTCCAAATGCTACATAATTATACAAAAATAAAAAATAAAAAATCATAAAAATCCCACAAAATTAAATATTTTCAAAATTCCAAAAATTTCTCAAAATTTTAACAAAATTCGAAAATATTCCGCAAACTCCACAAAAATTCCTCAAAATTACACAAAAATTTTTCAAAATTTCATAAATTTCATGAATTTCCCAAAAATCTCCCAGAATTCCATTAAAATTCACAAATTATTTCAATCTCAAAATTCTACAGTATTTTACAAAAATAAAAAAAATAAAAATTCCAAAAAAATTATTTAAATATTTTCAAAATTCCACACATTTTTTCAAAATTTCATAAATTTCATGAATTTCCAAAAAATCCCCCAAAATTCCATTAAAATTCACAAATTATTTCAATCTCAAAATTCCACAGTATTTTACAAAAATAAAAAAAATAAAAATTCCAAAAAAATTATTTAAATATTTTCAAAATTCCACACATTTTTTCAAAATTTTAGAAATATCATAAATTTTTCAAAAATCACCCAGAATTCCATTTAAATTCACAAATTATTCAAATCAAAAAATTCTACACAATTTTAAAAAGATAAAAAAATTAAAAAATCCAAACAAATTATTTAAATATTTTCACATTTCAAAAAATTTTTTCAAAATTTCATAAATTGCATGAATTTCCCAAAAATCTCCCAGAATTCCATTAAAATTCACAAATTATTTCAATCTCAAAATTCTACAGTATTTTACAAAAATAAAAAAAATAAAAATTCCAAAAAAATTATTTAAATATTTTCAAAATTCCACAAATTTTTTCAAAATTTTAGAAATATCATAAATTTCCCAAAAATCCCCCAGAATTCCATTAAAATTCACAAATTATTTCAATCTCAAAATTCTACAGTATTTTACAAAAATAAAAAAAATAAAAATTCCAAAAAAATTATTTAAATATTTTCAAAATTCCACAAAATTTTCAGAATTTTATAAATATCATAAATTTCCCAAAAATCCCCCAGAATTCCATTTAAATTCTCAAATTATTAAAATCTCAAAATTCTGCAGAATTTTACAAAAATAAATATAAAAAAATCCAAAAAAATTATTTAAATATTTTCAAAATTCCAAAAATTTTTTCTAAATTTTAGAAATATCATAAATTTCCCAAAAATCCCCCAGAATTCCATTTAAATTCACAAATTATTGAAATCAAAAAATCCTGCAGAATTTTACAAAAACCAAAAAAAAAAAAATCCAAAAAAATTATTTAAATATTTTCAAAATTCCAAAAATTTTTTCAAAATTTTAGAAATATCATAAATTTCCCAAAAATCCCCCAGAATTTTATTTAAATACACAAATTATTGGAATCTCAAAATTCTGAAGAATTTTGCAAAAATAAAAAAAAAAAAAAAATCCAAAAAGATAATTTAAATCTTTTCAAAATCCTACAGAATCCCACAAAAATCCCACAGAATTATTTAAATCTCCTCAAAATGCTACAGAATTTTACAAAAAAAAAAAAAAAAAAAAAAAAAGCCGTTCTTGAGACCGGCGAAGAGAGAGATAGACAGACCTTGGCCCCGCCCCTTTGGGTAAGCCCCGCCCCTCCACCCATAGCCTCGCCCCTCCCCAGAGCAGCTCCTGAGGCCGGTGAGGAGATAGACAAGCCCTGGCCCCACCCCTTTCTTGAAGCCCCGCCCACCCACTCATAGCCCCGCCCCTCCAAAAGCAACTCCTGGGGCCGACGAGGTGAGTGACATGCCTTGGACCCGCCCATTTCTGCCTAAGCCCCGCCCACCCACCCATAGCCACGCTGCCCCACAGCAGTTCCTGAGGCCGGTGAGGAGATAAACAAGCCCTGGCCCTGCCCTTTTCTCTAAGCCCCGCCCACCCACAGAAAGACTCACCCCTCCCGGAACAGGTCCAGAAACCGCTCATCAGATAGACAAGCCCTGGCCCCGCCCCTTTCTTGAAGCCCCGCCCACCCACTCCTAGCCTCGCCCCTCCAAAAGCAACTCCTGGGGCCGGCGAGGTAAGTGACATGCCTTGAACCCGCCCATTTCTGCCTAAGCCCCGCCCACCCACCCATAGCCACGCTGCCCCACAGCAGTTCCTGAGGCCGGTGAGGAGATAAACAAGCCCTGGCCCCGCCCTTTTCTCTAAGCCCCGCCCACCCACAGAAAGACTCACCCCTCCCGGAACAGGTCCAGAAACCGCTCATCAGATAGACAAACCCTGGCCCCGCCCCTTTCTTCAAGCCCCGCCCACCCACTCATAGCCACGCCCCTGCAGAGCAGCTCCAGAGGCTGGAGAGGAGATGGAATTTGGTGAGATTTTGAAAACATTAAAATAATATTGGTGGATTTTTTGGGAATTTTACGGAATTTTGGTGTAATTTTGTGGGATTTTCAGGAGATTTGAGGAACTTTCTGGGATTTTTGAAAAATTGTTTGGGATTTGGAAAAAATGAAATAATTTCGGGGGATTCTTGTGGAAATATTGTATACAAAAAATTATTTGTATCTCCTCCAAATGCTACATAATTATACAAAAATAAAAAATAAAAAATCATAAAAATCCCACAAAATTAAATATTTTCAAAATTCCAAAAATTTCTCAAAATTTTAACAAAATTCGAAAATATTCCGCAAACTCCACAAAAATTCCTCAAAATTACACAAAAATTTTTCAAAATTTCATAAATTTCATGAATTTCCCAAAAATCCCCCAGAATTCCATTAAAATTCACAAATTATTTCAATCTCAAAATTCCACAGTATTTTACAAAAATAAAAAAAATAAAAATTCCAAAAAAATTATTTAAATATTTTCAAAATTCCACACATTTTTTCAAAATTTTAGAAATATCATAAATTTCCCAAAAATCACCCAGAATTCCATTTAAATTCACAAATTATTCAAATCAAAAAATTCTACACAATTTTAAAAAGATAAAAAAATTAAAAAATCCAAACAAATTATTTAAATATTTTCACATTTCAAAAAATTTTTTCAAAATTTTAGAAATATCATAAATTTCCCAAAAATCCCCCAGAATTCCATTTAAATACACAAATTATTGGAATCTCAAAATTCTGCAGAATTTTGCAAAAATAAAAAAAATAAAAAAATCCAAAAAGATAATTTAAATCTTTTCAAAATCCTACAGAATCCCACAAAAATCCCACAGAATTATTTAAATCTCCTCAAAATGCTACAGAATTTTACAAAAAAAAAAAAAAAAAAAAAAAAGCCGTTCTTGAGACCGGCGAAGAGAGAGATAGACAGACCCTGGCCCCGCCCCTTTGGGTAAGCCCCGCCCCTCCACCCATAGCCTCGCCCCTCCCCAGAGCAGCTCCTGAGGCCGGTGAGGAGATAGACAAGCCCTGGCCCCGCCCCTTTCTTCAAGCCCCGCCCACCCACTCATAGCCACGCCCCTGCAGAGCAGCTCCAGAGGCTGGAGAGGAGATGGAATTTGGTGAGATTTTGAAAACATTCAAATAATATTGGTGGATTTTTTGGGAATTTTACGGAATTTTTGTGTAATTTTGTGGGATTTTCAGGAGATTTGAGGAACTTTCTGGGATTTTTGAAAAATTGTTTGGGATTTGGAAAAAATGAAATAATTTCGGGGGATTCTTGTGGAAATATTGTATACAAAAAATTATTTGTATCTCCTCCAAATGCTACATAATTATACAAAAATAAAAAATAAAAAATCATAAAAATCCCACAAAATTAAATATTTTCAAAATTCCAAAAATTTCTCAAAATTTTAACAAAATTCGAAAATATTCCGCAAACTCCACAAAAATTCCTCAAAATTACACAAAAATTTTTCAAAATTTCATAAATTTCATGAATTTCCCAAAATCTCCCAGAATTCCATTAAAATTCACAAATTATTTCAATCTCAAAATTCTACAGTATTTTACAAAAATAAAAAAAATAAAAATTCCAAAAAAATTATTTAAATATTTTCAAAATTCCACACATTTTTTCAAAATTTCATAAATTTCATGAATTTCCAAAAAATCCCCCAAAATTCCATTAAAATTCACAAATTATTTCAATCTCAAAATTCCACAGTATTTTACAAAAATAAAAAAAATAAAAATTCCAAAAAAATTATTTAAATATTTTCAAAATTCCACACATTTTTTCAAAATTTTAGAAATATCATAAATTTTTTCAAAAATCACCCAGAATTCCATTTAAATTCACAAATTATTCAAATCAAAAAATTCTACACAATTTTAAAAAGATAAAAAAATTAAAAAATCCAAACAAATTATTTAAATATTTTCACATTTCAAAAAAATTTTTTCAAAATTTCATAAATTGCATGAATTTCCCAAAAATCCCCAAGAATTCCATTTAAATTCTCAAATTATTGAAATCAAAAAATTCTGCAGTATTTTACAAAATAAAAAAATAAAAATTCCAAAAAAATTATTAAATATTTTCAAAATTCCACAAATTTTTTCAAAATTTTAGAAATATCATAAATTTCCCAAAAATCCCCAGAATTCCATTAAAATTCACAAATTATTTCAATCTCAAAATTCTACAGTATTTTACAAAAATAAAAAAAATAAAAATTCCAAAAAAATTATTTAAATATTTCAAAATTCCACACATTTTTTCAAAATTTTAGAAATATCATCAATTTCCCAAAAATCACCCAGAATTCCATTTAAATTCACAAATTATTCAAATCAAAAAATTCTACACAATTTTAAAAAGATAAAAAAATTAAAAAATCCAAACAAATTATTTAAATATTTTCACATTTCAAAAAATTTTTTCAAAATTTTAGAAATATCATAAATTTCCCAAAAATCCCCCAGAATTCCATTTAAATTCTCAAATTATTGAAATCAAAAAATTCTGCAGAATTTTACAAAAACCAAAAAAATAAAAATCCAAAAAATTATTTAAATATTTTCAAAATTCCAAAAATTTTTTCAAAATTTCATAAATATCATAAATTTCCCAAAACTCCCCCAGAATTCCATTAAATACACAAATTATTGGAATCTCAAAATTCTGCAGAATTTTGCAAAAATAAAAAAAATAAAAAAATCCAAAAAGATAATTTAAATCTTTTCAAAATCCTACAGAATCCCACAAAAATCCCACAGAATTATTTAAATCTCCTCAAAATGCTACAGAATTTTACAAAAAAAAAAAAAAAAAAAAAAAAGCCGTTCTTGAGACCGGCGAAGAGAGAGATAGACAGACCCTGGCCCCGCCCCTTTGGGTAAGCCCCGCCCCTCCACCCATAGCCTCGCCCCTCCCCAGAGCAGCTCCTGAGGCCGGTGAGGAGATAGACAAGCCCTGGCCCCGCCCCTTTCTTCAAGCCCCCGCCCACCCACTCATAGCCACGCCCCTGCAGAGCAGCTCCAGAGGCTGGAGAGGAGATGGAATTTGGTGAGATTTTGAAAACATTCAAATAATATTGGTGGATTTTTTGGAATTTTACGGAATTTTTGTGTAATTTTGTGGGATTTTCAGGAGATTTGAGGAACTTTCTGGGATTTTTGAAAAATTGTTTGGGATTTGGAAAAAATGAAATAATTTCGGGGGATTCTTGTGGAAATATTGTATACAAAAAATTATTTGTATCTCCTCCAAATGCTACATAATTATACAAAAATAAAAAATAAAAAATCATAAAAATCCCACAAAATTAAATATTTTCAAAATTCCAAAAATTTCTCAAAATTTTAACAAAATTCGAAAATATTCCGCAAACTCCACAAAAATTCCTCAAAATTACACAAAAATTTTTCAAAATTTCATAAATTTCATGAATTTCCCAAAAATCTCCCAGAATTCCATTAAAATTCACAAATTATTTCAATCTCAAAATTCTACAGTATTTTACAAAAATAAAAAAAATAAAAATTCCAAAAAAATTATTTAAATATTTTCAAAATTCCACACATTTTTTCAAAATTTCATAAATTTCATGAATTTCCAAAAAATCCCCCAAAATTCCATTAAAATTCACAAATTATTTCAATCTCAAAATTCCACAGTATTTTACAAAAATAAAAAAAATAAAAATTCCAAAAAAATTATTTAAATATTTTCAAAAATTCCACACATTTTTTCAAAATTTTAGAAATATCATAAATTTTTTCAAAAATCACCCAGAATTCCATTTAAATTCACAAATTATTCAAATCAAAAATTCTACACAATTTTAAAAAGATAAAAAAATTAAAAAATCCAAACAAATTATTTAAATATTTTCACATTTCAAAAAATTTTTTCAAAATTTCATAAATTGCATGAATTTCCCAAAAATCTCCCAGAATTCCATTAAAATTCACAAATTATTTCAATCTCAAAATTCTACAGTATTTTACAAAAATAAAAAAAATAAAAATTCCAAAAAAATTATTTAAATATTTTCAAAATTCCACAAATTTTTTCAAAATTTTAGAAATATCATAAATTTCCCAAAAATCCCCCAGAATTCCATTAAAATTCACAAATTATTTCAATCTCAAAATTCTACAGTATTTTACAAAAATAAAAAAAATAAAAATTCCAAAAAAATTATTTAAATATTTTCAAAATTCCACAAAATTTTCAGAATTTTATAAATATCATAAATTTCCCAAAAATCCCCCAGAATTCCATTTAAATTCTCAAATTATTAAAATCTCAAAATTCTGCAGAATTTTACAAAAATAAATATAAAAAAATCCAAAAAAATTATTTAAATATTTTCAAAATTCCAAAAATTTTTTCTAAATTTTAGAAATATCATAAATTTCCCAAAAATCCCCCAGAATTCCATTTAAATTCACAAATTATTGAAATCAAAAAATCCTGCAGAATTTTACAAAAACCAAAAAAAAAAAAATCCAAAAAAATTATTTAAATATTTTCAAAATTCCAAAAATTTTTTCAAAATTTTAGAAATATCATAAATTTCCCAAAAATCCCCCAGAATTTTATTTAAATACACAAATTATTGGAATCTCAAAATTCTGAAGAATTTTGCAAAAATAAAAAAAAAAAAAAAATCCAAAAAGATAATTTAAATCTTTTCAAAATCCTACAGAATCCCACAAAAATCCCACAGAATTATTTAAATCTCCTCAAAATGCTACAGAATTTTACAAAAAAAAAAAAAAAAAAAAAAAAAAGCCGTTCTTGAGACCGGCGAAGAGAGAGATAGACAGACCTTGGCCCCGCCCCTTTGGGTAAGCCCCGCCCCTCCACCCATAGCCTCGCCCCTCCCCAGAGCAGCTCCTGAGGCCGGTGAGGAGATAGACAAGCCCTGGCCCCACCCCTTTCTTGAAGCCCCCGCCCACCCACTCATAGCCCCGCCCCTCCAAAAGCAACTCCTGGGGCCGACGAGGTGAGTGACATGCCTTGGACCCGCCCATTTCTGCCTAAGCCCCGCCCACCCCACCCATAGCCACGCTGCCCCACAGCAGTTCCTGAGGCCGGTGAGGAGATAAACAAGCCCTGGCCCTGCCCTTTTCTCTAAGCCCCGCCCACCCACAGAAAGACTCACCCCTCCCGGAACAGGTCCAGAAACCGCTCATCAGATAGACAAGCCCTGGCCCCGCCCCTTTCTTGAAGCCCCGCCCACCCACTCCTAGCCTCGCCCCTCCAAAAGCAACTCCTGGGGCCGGCGAGGTAAGTGACATGCCTTGAACCCGCCCATTTCTGCCTAAGCCCCGCCCACCCACCCATAGCCACGCTGCCCCACAGCAGTTCCTGAGGCCGGTGAGGAGATAAACAAGCCCTGGCCCCGCCCTTTTCTCTAAGCCCCGCCCACCCACAGAAAGACTCACCCCTCCCGGAACAGGTCCAGAAACCGCTCATCAGATAGACAAGCCCTGGCCCCGCCCCTTTCTTCAAGCCCCGCCCACCCACTCATAGCCACGCCCCTGCAGAGCAGCTCCAGAGGCTGGAGAGGAGATGGAATTTGGTGAGATTTTGAAAACATTCAAATAATATTGGTGGATTTTTTTGGGAATTTTACGGAATTTTTGTGTAATTTTGTGGGATTTTCAGGAGATTTGAGGAACTTTCTGGGATTTTTGAAAAATTGTTTGGGATTTGGAAAAAATGAAATAATTTCGGGGGATTCTTGTGGAAATATTGTATACAAAAAATTATTTGTATCTCCTCCAAATGGCTACATAATTATACAAAAATAAAAAATAAAAAATCATAAAAATCCCACAAAATTAAATATTTTCAAAATTCCAAAAATTTCTCAAAATTTTAACAAAATTCGAAAATATTCCGCAAACTCCACAAAAATTCCTCAAAATTACACAAAAATTTTTCAAAATTTCATAAATTTCATGAATTTCCCAAAAATCTCCCAGAATTCCATTAAAATTCACAAATTATTTCAATCTCAAAATTCTACAGTATTTTACAAAAATAAAAAAAATAAAAATTCCAAAAAAAATTATTTAAATATTTTCAAAATTCCACACATTTTTTCAAAATTTCATAAATTTCATGAATTTCCAAAAATCCCCCCAAAATTCCATTAAAATTCACAAATTATTTCAATCTCAAAATTCCACAGTATTTTACAAAAATAAAAAAAATAAAAATTCCAAAAAAATTATTTAAATATTTTCAAAATTCCACACATTTTTCAAAATTTTAGAAATATCATAAATTTTTCAAAAATCACCCAGAATTCCATTTAAATTCACAAATTATTCAAATCAAAAAATTCTACACAATTTTAAAAAGATAAAAAAATTAAAAAATCCAAACAAATTATTTAAATATTTTCACATTTCAAAAAATTTTTTCAAAATTTCATAAATTGCATGAATTTCCCAAAAATCCCCAAGAATTCCATTTAAATTCTCAAATTATTGAAATCAAAAAATTCTGCAGTATTTTACAAAAATAAAAAAAATAAAAATTCCAAAAAAATTATTTAAATATTTTCAAAATTCCACAAATTTTTTCAAAATTTTAGAAATATCATAAATTTCCCAAAAATCCCCCAGAATTCCATTAAAATTCACAAATTATTTCAATCTCAAAATTCTACAGTATTTTACAAAAATAAAAAAAAATAAAATTCCAAAAAAATTATTTAAATATTTTCAAAATTCCACACATTTTTTCAAAATTTTAGAAATATCATCAATTTCCCAAAATCACCCAGAATTCCATTTAAATTCACAAATTATTCAAATCAAAAAATTCTACACAATTTTAAAAAGATAAAAAAATTAAAAAATCCAAACAAATTATTTAAATATTTTCACATTTCAAAAAATTTTTTCAAAATTTTAGAAATATCATAAATTTCCCAAAAATCCCCCAGAATTCCATTTAAATTCTCAAATTATTGAAATCAAAAAATTCTGCAGAATTTTACAAAAACCAAAAAAATAAAAATCCAAAAAAATTATTTAAATATTTTCAAAATTCCAAAAATTTTTTCAAAATTTCATAAATATCATAAATTTCCCAAAACTCCCCCAGAATTCCATTTAAATACACAAATTATTGGAATCTCAAAATTCTGCAGAATTTTGCAAAAATAAAAAAAATAAAAAAATCCAAAAAGATAATTTAAATCTTTTCAAAATCCTACAGAATCCCACAAAAATCCCACAGAATTATTTAAATCTCCTCAAAATGCTACAGAATTTTACAAAAAAAAAAAAAAAAAAAAAAAGCCGTTCTTGAGACCGGCGAAGAGAGAGATAGACAGACCCTGGCCCCGCCCCTTTGGGTAAGCCCCGCCCCTCCACCCATAGCCTCGCCCCTCCCCAGAGCAGCTCCTGAGGCCGGTGAGGAGATAGACAAGCCCTGGCCCCGCCCCTTTCTTCAAGCCCCGCCCACCCACTCATAGCCACGCCCCTGCAGAGCAGCTCCAGAGGCTGGAGAGGAGATGGAATTTGGTGAGATTTTGAAAACATTCAAATAATATTGGTGGATTTTTTGGGAATTTTACGGAATTTTTGTGTAATTTTGTGGGATTTTCAGGAGATTTGAGGAACTTTCTGGGATTTTTGAAAAATTGTTTGGGATTTGGAAAAAATGAAATAATTTCGGGGGATTCTTGTGGAAATATTGTATACAAAAAATTATTTGTATCTCCTCCAAATGCTACATAATTATACAAAAATAAAAAATAAAAAATCATAAAAATTCCACAAAATTAAATATTTTCAAAATTCCAAAAATTTCTCAAAATTTTAACAAAATTCGAAAATATTCCGCAAACTCCACAAAAATTCCTCAAAATTACACAAAAATTTTTCAAAATTTCATAAATTTCATGAATTTCCCAAAAATCTCCCAGAATTCCATTAAAATTCACAAATTATTTCAATCTCAAAATTCTACAGTATTTTACAAAAATAAAAAAAATAAAAATTCCAAAAAAATTATTTAAATATTTTCAAAATTCCACACATTTTTTCAAAATTTCATAAATTTCATGAATTTCCAAAAAATCCCCCAAAATTCCATTAAAATTCACAAATTATTTCAATCTCAAAATTCCACAGTATTTTACAAAAATAAAAAAAATAAAAATTCCAAAAAAATTATTTAAATATTTTCAAAATTCCACACATTTTTTCAAAATTTTAGAAATATCATAAATTTTTCAAAAATCACCCAGAATTCCATTTAAATTCACAAATTATTCAAATCAAAAAATTCTACACAATTTTAAAAAGATAAAAAAATTAAAAAATCCAAACAAATTATTTAAATATTTTCACATTTCAAAAAATTTTTTCAAAATTTCATAAATTGCATGAATTTCCCAAAAATCCCCAAGAATTCCATTTAAATTCTCAAATTATTGAAATCAAAAAATTCTGCAGTATTTTACAAAAATACAAAAAATAAAAATTCCAAAAAAATTATTTAAATATTTTCAAAATTCCTCACATTTTTTCAAAATTTTAGAAATATCATAAATTTCCCAAAAATCCCACAGAATTCCATTTACATTTTCAAATTATTAAAATCTCAAAATTCTGCAGAATTTTACAAAAATAAAAAAAAAAATCCAAAAAAAATATTTAAATATTTTCAAAATTCCACAAAATTTTCAGACTTTTATAAATATCATAAATTTCCCAAAAATCCCCCAGAATTCCATTTAAATTCTCAAATTATTAAAATCTCAAAATTCTGCAGAATTTTACAAAAATAAATATAAAAAAATCCAAAAAAATTATTTAAATATTTTCAAAATTCCAAAAATTTTTTCTAAATTTTAGAAATATCATAAATTTCCCAAAAATCCCCCAGAATTACATTTAAATTCTCAAATTATTGAAATCAAAAAATTCTGCAGAATTTTACAAAAACCAAAAAAAAAAAAATCCAAAACAATTATTTAAATATTTTCAAAATTCCAAAAATTTTTTCAAAATTTTAGAAATATCATAAATTTCCCAAAAATCCCCCAGAATTTTATTTAAATACACAAATTATTGGAATCTCAAAATTCTGCAGAATTTTGCAAAAATAAAAAAAAAAAAAAAATCCAAAAAGATAATTTAAATCTTTTCAAAATCCTACAGAATCCCACAAAAATCCCACAGAATTATTTAAATCTCCTCAAAATGCTACAGAATTTTACAAAAAAAAAAAAAAAAAAAAAAAGCCGTTCTTGAGACCGGCGAAGAGAGAGATAGACAGACCTTGGCCCCGCCCCTTTGGGTAAGCCCCGCCCCTCCACCCATAGCCTCGCCCCTCCCCAGAGCAGCTCCTGAGGCCGGTGAGGAGATAGACAAGCCCTGGCCCCACCCCTTTTCTTGAAGCCCCGCCCACCCACTCATAGCCCCGCCCCTCCAAAAGCAACTCCTGGGGCCGGCGAGGTAAGTGACATGCCTTGGACCCGCCCATTTCTGCCTAAGCCCCGCCCACCCACCCATAGCCACGCTGCCCCACAGCAGTTCCTGAGGCCGGTGAGGAGATAAACAAGCCCTGGCCCTGCCCTTTTCTCTAAGCCCCGCCCACCCACAGAAAGACTCACCCCTCCCGGAACAGGTCCAGAAACCGCTCATCAGATAGACAAACCCTGGCCCCGCCCCTTTCTTCAAGTCCCGCCCACCCACTCATAGCCAGCAGCTCCAGAGGCTGGAGAGGAGATGGAATTTGGTGAGATTTTGAAAACATTCAAATAATATTGGTGGATTTTTTGGGAATTTTACGGAATTTTTTGTGTAATTTTGTGGGATTTTCAGGAGATATTGAGGAACTTTCTGGGATTTTTGAAAAATTGTTTGGGATTTGGAAAAAATGAAATAATTTCGGGGGATTCTTGTGGAAATATTGTATACAAAAAATTATTTGTATCTCCTCCAAATGCTACATAATTATACAAAAATAAAAAATAAAAAATCATAAAAATCCCAAAAAATTAAATATTTTCAAAATTCCAAAAATTTCTCAAAATTTTAAACAAAATTCGAAAATATTCCGCAAACTCCACAAAAATTCCTCCAAATTACACAAAAATTTTTCAAAATTTCATAAATTTCATGAATTTCCCAAAAATCCCCCAGAATTCCATTAAAATTCACAAATTATTTCAATCTCAAAATTCTACAGTATTTTTACAAAAATAAAAACATAAAAATTCCAAAAAAAATTATTTAAATATTTTCAAAATTCCTCACATTTTTTCAAAATTTTAGAAATATCATCAATTTCCCAAAAATCCCCCAGAATTCCATTTAAATTCACAAATTATTCAAATCAAAAAATTCTACACAATTTTAAAAAGATAAAAAAATTAAAAAATCCAAACAAATTATTTAAATATTTTCACATTTCAAAAAATTTTTTCAAAATTTTAGAAATATCATAAATTTCTCAAAAATCCCCCAGAATTCCATTTAAATTCTCAAATTATTGAAATCAAAAAATTCTGCAGAATTTTACAAAAATAAAAAAAAAAAAATCCAAAAAAATTATTTAAATATTTTCAAAATTCCAAAAATTTTTTCAAAATTTTAGAAATATCATAAATTTCCCAAAAATCCCCCAGAATTCCATTTAAATTCACAAATTATTAAAATCTCAAAATTCTGCAGAATTTTACTAAAATAAAAAAATAAAAATCCAAAAAAATTATTTAAATATTTTCAAAATTCCAAAAACATTTTCAAAATTTTAGAAATATCATAAATTTCCCAAAAATCCCCCAGAATTACATTTAAATTCTCAAATTATTGAAATCTCAAAATTCTGCAGAATTTTACAAAAATAAAAATAAAAAAAATCCAAAAAAATTATTTAAATATTTTCAAAATTCCAAAAATTTTTTCAAAATTTTAGAAATATCATAAATTTCCCAAAAATCCCCCAGAATTCCATTTAAATTCACAAATTATTGGAATCTCAAAATTCTGCAGAATTTTGCAAAAATAAAAAAAAAAAAAAATCCAAAAAGATAATTAAATCTTTTCAAAATCCTACAGAATCCCACAAAAATCCCACAGAATTATTTAAATCTCTTCAAAATGCTACAGAATTTTACAAAAAAAAAAAAAAATAAAAATAAAAAGCCGTTCTTGAGACCGGCGAAGAGAGAGGATCGACAGACCCTGGCCCCGCCCCTTTGGGTAAGCCCCGCCCCTCCACCCATAGCCTCGCCCCTCCCCAGAGCAGCTCCTGAGGGCCGGTGAGGAGATAGGCAAGCCCTGGCCCCGCCCCTTTCTTGAAGCCCCGCCCACCCAATCATAGCCCCGCCCCTCCAAAAGCAACTCCTGGGGCCGGCGAGGTAAGTGACATGCCTTGGACCCGCCCATTTCTGCCTAAGCCCCGCCCACCCACCCATAGCCACGCTGCCCCACAGCAGTTCCTGAGGCCGGTGAGGAGATAAACAAGCCCTGGCCCCGCCCTTTTCTCTAAGCCCCCGCCCACCCACAGAAAGACTCACCCCTCCCGGAACAGGTCCAGAAACCGCTCATCAGATAGACAAACCCTGGCCCCGCCCCTTTCTTCAAGCCCCGCCCACCCACTCATAGCCACGCCCCTGCAGAGCAGCTCCAGAGGCTGGAGAGGAGATGGAATTTGGTGAGATTTTGAAAACATTCAAATAATATTGGTGGATTTTTTGGGAATTTTACGGAATTTTTGTGTAATTTTGTGCGATTTTCAGGAGATTTGAGGAACTTTCTGGGATTTTTGAAAAATTGTTTGGGATTTGGAAAAAATGAAATAATTTCGGGGGATTCTTGTGGAAATATTGTATACAAAAAATTATTTGTATCTCCTCCAAATGCTACTAATTATACAAAAATAAAAAATAAAAAATCATAAAAATCCCAAAAAATTAAATATTTTCAAAATTCCAAAAATTTCTCAAAATTTTACCAAAATTCAAAAATATTCCGCAAACTCCACAAAAATTCCTCAAAATTACACGAAAATTTTCAAAATTTCATATATTTCATGAATTTCCCAAAAATCCCCAGAATTCCATTAAAATTCACAAATTATTTCAATCTCAAAATTCTATAGTATTTTACAAAAATAAAAAAAATAAAAATACCAAAAAAATTATTTAAATATTTTCAAAATTCCACAAATATTTTCAAAATTTTAGAAATATCATAAATTTCCCAAAAATCACCCAGAATTCCATTTACATTCTCAAATTATTAAAATCTCAAAATTCTGCAGAATTTTACAAAAAATAAAAAATTAAAAAAATCCAAAAAAAATTTAAATATTTTCAAAATTCCAAAAATATTTTCAAAATTTTATAAATATCATAAATTTCCCAAAAAATTCCCCCAGAATTACATTTAAATTCTCAAATTATTGAAATCTCAAAATTCTGCAGAATTTTACAAAAATAAATATAAAAAAATCCAAAAAAATTTAAATATTTTCAAAATTCCAAAAATTTTTTCAAAATTTTAGAAATATCATAAATTTCCCAAAAATCCCCCAGAATTCCATTTAAATTCACAAATTATTTCAATCACAAAATTCAGCAGAATTTTACTAAAATAAAAAATAAATCCAAAAAAATTATTTAAATATTTTCAAAATTCCAAAAATACTTTCAAAATTTTAGAAATATCATAGATTTCCCAAAAATCCCCCAGAATTCCATTTAAATTCTCAAATTATTCAAATCAAAAAATTCTGCAGAATTTTGCAAAAATAAAAAAAAAAAAAATCCTAAAAGATAATTTAAATCTTTTCAAAATCCTACAGAATCCCACAAAAATCCCACAGAATTATTTAAATCTCCTCAAAATGCTACAGAATTTTACAAAAAAAAAAAAAAAAAAAAGCCGTTCTTGAGACTGACGAAGAGAGAGATCGACAGGCCCTGGCCCCGCCCCTTTGGGTAAGCCCCGCCCCTCCACCCATAGCCTCGCCCCTCCCCAGAGCAGCTCCTGAGGCCGGTGAGGAGATAGGCAAGCCCTGGCCCCACCCCTTTCTTGAAGCCCCGCCCACCCACTCCTAGCCCCGCCCCTCCAAAAGCAACTCCTGGGGCCGGCGAGGTAAGTGACATGCCCTGGACCCGCCCATTTTCTGCCTAAGCCCCCGCCCACCCACCCATAGCCACGCTGCCCCACAGCAGTTCCTGAGGCCGGTGAGGAGATAAACAAGCCCTGGCCCCGCCCTTTTCTCTAAGCCCCGCCCACCCACAGAAAGGACTCACCCCTCCCGGAACAGGTCCAGAAACCGCTCATCAGATAGACAAACCCTGGCCCCGCCCCTTTCTTCAAGCCCCGCCCACCCACTCATAGCCACGCCCCTGCGCAGCAGCTCCAGAGGCTGGAGAGGAGATGGAATTTGGTGAGATTTTGAAAACATTCAAATAATATTGGTGGATTTTTTGGGAATTTTACGGAATTTTTGTGTAATTTTGTGGGATTTTCAGGAGATTTGAGGAACTTTTCTGGGATTTTTGAAAAATTGTTTGGGATTTGGAAAAAATGAAATAATTTCGGGGGATTCTTGTGGAAATATTCTATACAAAAAATTATTTGTATCTCCTCCAAATGCTACATAATTATACAAAAATAAAAAATAAAAAATCATAAAAATCCCACAAAATTAAATATTTTCAAAATTCCAAAAATTTCTCAAAATTTTTACAAAATTCGAAAAATATTCCGCAAACTCCACAAAAATTCCTCAAAATTACACAAAAATTTTTCAAAATTTCATAAATTTCATGAATTTCCATAAAATCCCCCAGAATTCCATTAAAATTCTCAAATTATTTCAATCTCAAAATTCTACAGTATTTTACAAAAATAAAAAAAATAAAAATTCCAAAATAATTATTTAAATATTTTCAAAATTCCACAAATATTTCAAAATTTTAGAAATATCATAAGTTTCCCAAAAATCATCCAGAATTTCATTTACATTCTCAAATTATTAAATCACAAAATTCTGCAGAATTTTACAAAAATAAAAAAAAAAAATACAAACAAATTATTTAAATATTTTCAAAATTCCAAAAATTTTTTCAAAATTTTAGAAATATCATAAATTTCCCAAAAATCCCCCAAAATTCCATTTAAATTCTGAAATTATTAAAATCACAAAATTCTGCAGAATTTTACAAATATAAAAAACAAAAATACAAACAAATTATTTAAATATTTTCAAAATTCCAAAAATTTTTTCAAAATTTTAGAAATATCATAAATTTCCCAAAATCCCCCAAAATTCCATTTAAATTCTGAAATTATTAAAATCTCAAAATTCTGCAGAATTTTACAAAAAATAAAAAAAAAAAAAATCCAAAAAAAATATTTAAAATATTTTCAAAATTCCAAAAAATTTTTTCAAAATTTTAGAAATATCATAAATTTCCCAAAAATCCCCCAGAATTCCATTTAAATTCTCAAATTATTGAAATCTCAAAATTCTGCAGAATTTTACAAAAATAAAAATAAAAAAAAATTCAAAAAAATTATTTAAATATTTTCAAAATTACAAAAATTTTTTCAAAATTTTAGAAATATCATAAATTTCCCAAAAATCACCCAGAATTCCATTTAAATTCACAAATTATTAAAATCAAAAAATTCTGCAGAATTTTAACAAAAATAAAAAATTTAAAAATCCAAAAAAATTATTTAAATATTTTAAAAATTCCAAAAATTTTTTCAAAATTTTAGAAATATCATAAATTTCCCAAAAATCCCCCAGAATTCCATTGAAATTCACAAATTATTAAAATCTCAAAATTCTGCAGAATTTTACAAAAATAAAAAATAAAAAAATCCAAAAAAATTTAAATATTTTCAAAATTCCAAAAACATTTTCAAAATTTTAGAAATATCATAAATTTCCCCAAAATCCCCCAGAATTACATTTAAATTCTCAAATTATTGAAATCTCAAAATTCTGCAGAATTTTACAAAAATAAAAATAAAAAAAATCCAAAAAAATTATTTAAATATTTTCAAAATTCCAAAAATTTTTTCAAAATTTTAGAAATATCATAAATTTCCCAAAAATCCCCCAGAATTCCATTTAAATTCACAAATTATTGGAATCTCAAAATTCTGCAGAATTTTGCAAAAATAAAAAAAAAAAAAAAAATCCAAAAAGATAATTTAAATCTTTTCAAAATCCTACAGAATCCCACAAAAATCCCACAGAATTATTTAAATCTCTTCAAAATGCTACAGAATTTTACAAAAAAAAAAAAAATAAAAATAAAAGCCGTTCTTGAGACCGGCGAAGAGAGAGATCGACAGACCCTGGCCCCGCCCCTTTGGGTAAGCCCCGCCCCTCCACCCATAGCCTCGGCCCCTCCCCAGAGCAGCTCCTGAGGCCGGTGAGGAGATAGGCAAGCCCTGGCCCCGCCCCTTTCTTTGAAGCCCCGCCCACCCAATCATAGCCCCGCCCCCTCCAAAAGCAACTCCTGGGGCCGGCGAGGTAAGTGACATGCCTTGGACCCGCCCATTTCTGCCTAAGCCCCGCCCACCCACCCATAGCCACGCTGCCCCACAGCACTTCCTGAGGCCGGTGAGGAGATAAACAAGCCCTGGCCCCCGCCCTTTTCTCTAAGCCCCGCCCACCCACAGAAAGACTCACCCCTCCCGGAACAGGTCCAGAAACCGCTCATCAGATAGACAAACCCTGGCCCCGCCCCTTTCTTCAAGCCCCCGCCCACCCACTCATAGCCACGCCCCTCCAGAGCAGCTCCAGAGGCTGGAGAGGAGATGGAATTTGGTGAGATTTTGAAAACATTCAAATAATATTGGTGGATTTTTTGGGAATTTTACGGAATTTTTGTGTAATTTTGTGCGATTTTCAGGAGATTTGAGGAACTTTCTGGGATTTTTGAAAAATTGTTTGGGATTTGGAAAAAATGAAATAATTTCGGGGGATTCTTGTGGAAATATTGTATACAAAAAATTATTTGTATCTCCTCCAAATGCTACATAATTATACAAAAATAAAAAATAAAAAATCATAAAAATCCAAAAAATTAAATATTTTCAAAATTCCCAAAAATTTCTCAAAATTTTACCAAAATTCAAAAATATTCCGCAAACTCCACAAAAATTCCTCAAAATTACACGGAAAATTTTTCAAAATTTCATATATTTCATGAATTTCCCAAAAATCCCCCAGAATTCCATTAAAATTCACAAATTATTTCAATCTCAAAATTCTATAGTATTTTACAAAAATAAAAAAAATAAAAATACCAAAAAAATTATTTAAATATTTTCAAAATTCCACAAATATTTTCAAAATTTTAGAAATATCATAAATTTCCCAAAAATCACCCAGAATTCCATTTACATTCTCAAATTATTAAAATCACAAAATTCTGCAGAATTTTACAAAAATAAAAAAATTAAAAAATCCAAAAAAATTTAAATATTTTCAAAATTCCAAAAATATTTTCAAAATTTTATAAATATCATAAATTTCCCAAAAATCCCCCAGAATTACATTTAAATTCTCAAATTATTGAAATCTCAAAATTCTGCAGAATTTTACAAAAATAAATATAAAAAAAATCCAAAAAAATTTAAATATTTTCAAAATTCCCAAAAATTTTTTCAAAATTTTAGAAATATCATAAATTTCCCAAAAATCCCCCAGAATTCCATTTAAATTCACAAATTATTTCAATCACAAAATTCAGCAGAATTTTACTAAAATAAAAAATAAATCCAAAAAAATTATTTAAATATTTTCAAAATTCCAAAAATACTTTCAAAATTTTAGAAATATCATAGATTTCCCAAAAATCCCCCAGAATTCCATTTAAATTCTCAAATTATTTCAAATCAAAAAATTCTGCAGAATTTTGCAAAAATAAAAAAAAAAAAAATCCTAAAAGATATTTAAATCTTTTCAAAATCCTACAGAATCCCACAAAAATCCCACAGAATTATTTAAATCTCCTCAAAATGCTACAGAATTTTACAAAAAAAAAAAAAAAAAAAAAAGCCGTTTCTTGAGACTGGCGAAGAGAGAGATAGACAGGCCCTGGCCCCGCCCCTTTGGGTAAGCCCCGCCCCCTCCCACCCATAGCCTCGCCCCTCCCCAGAGCAGCTCCTGAGGCCGGTGAGGAGATAGGCAAGCCCTGGCCCCACCCCTTTCTTGAAGCCCCGCCCACCCACTCCTAGCCCCGCCCCTCCAAAAGCAACTCCTGGGGCCGGCGAGGTAAGTGACATGCCCTGGACCCGCCCATTTCTGCCTAAGCCCCCGCCCACCCACCCATAGCCACGCTGCCCCACAGCAGTTCCTGAGGCCGGTGAGGAGATAAACAAGCCCTGGCCCCGCCCTTTTCTCTAAGCCCCGCCCACCCACAGAAAGACTCACCCCCTCCCGGAACAGGTCCAGAAACCGCTCATCAAATAGACAAAACCCTGGCCCCGCCCCTTTCTTCAAGCCCCGCCCACCCACTCATAGCCACGCCCCTGCGCAGCAGCTCCAGAGGCTGGAGAGGAGATGGAATTTGGTGAGATTTTGAAAACATTCAAATAATATTGGTGGATTTTTTGGGAATTTATACGGAATTTTTGTGTAATTTTGTGGGATTTTCAGGAGATTTGAGGAACTTTCTGGGATTTTTGAAAAATTGTTTGGGATTTGGGAAAAAATGAAATAATTTCGGGGGATTCTTGTGGAAATATTGTATACAAAAAATTATTTGTATCTCCTCCAAATGCTACATAATTATACACAAATAAAAAATAAAAAATCATAAAAATCCCACAAAATTAAATATTTTCAAATTCCAAAAATTTCTCAAAATTTTTACAAAATTCGAAAATATTCCGCAAACTCCACAAAAATTCCTCAAAATTACACAAAAATTTTTCAAAATTTCATAAATTTCATGAATTTCCATAAAATCCCCCAGAATTCCATTAAAATTCTCAAATTATTTCAATCTCAAAATTCTACAGTATTTTACAAAATAAAAAAAATAAAATTCCAAAATAATTATTTAAATATTTTCAAAATTCCACAAATATTTTCAAAATTTTAGAAATATCATAAGTTTCCCAAAAATCATCCAGAATTTCATTTACATTCTCAAATTATTAAAATCACAAAATTCTGCAGAATTTTACAAAAATAAAAAAAAAAAATACAAACAAATTATTTAAATATTTTCAAAATTCCAAAAATTTTTTCAAAATTTTAGAAATATCATAAATTTCCCAAAAATCCCCCAAAATTCCATTTAAATTCTGAAATTATTAAAATCACAAAATTCTGCAGAATTTTACAAATATAAAAAAAACAAAATACAAACAAATTATTTAAATATTTTCAAATTCCAAAAATTTTTTCAAAATTTTAGAAATATCATAAATTTCCCAAAAATCCCCCAAAATTCCATTTAAATTCTGAAATTATTAAAATCTCAAAATTCTGCAGAATTTTACAAAAATAAAAAACAAAAATACAAACAAATTATTTAAAATATTTTCACATTTCAAAAAATTTTTTCAAAAATTTTAGAAATATCATAAATTTCCCCAAAAACCCCCAGAATTCCATTTAAATTCTCAAATTATTGAAATCTCAAAATTCTAAAAAATTTTAAGAAAATAAAAAAATTAAAAAATCAAAAGAAAATTATTTAAATATTTTCACATTTCAAAAAATATTTTCAAAATTTTTGAAATACCCATAAATTTCCCAAAAATCCCCCAAAATTCCAGTTAAATTCTCAAATTATTGAAATCTCAAAATTCTGGAGAATTTTACAAAAAAAAAAATAAAAAATCTAAAAAAAATATTTAAATATTTTTCAAAATTCAAAAATTTTTTCAAAATTTTAGAAATATCATAAATTTCCCAAAAATCACCCAGAATTCCATTTAAATTCTCAATTATTCAAATCAAAAAATTCTACACAATTTTATAAAAATAAAAAAATTAAAAAATCCAAAAAAATTATTTAAATATTTTCACATTTTCAAAAAATTTTTTCAAAATTTTAGAAATATCATAAATTTCCCAAAAATCCCCCAGAATTCCATTTAAATTCACAAATATTCAAATCAAAAAATTCTGCTAAATTTTACAAAAATAAAAAAAAAAAAAATTCAAAAAAATTATTTAAATATTTTCAAAATTCCAAAAATTTTTTCAAAATTTTAGAAATATCATAAATTTCCCCCAAAATCCCCCAAAATTCCATTTAAATGCTCAAATTATTGAAAATCACAAAATTCTACAGAATTTTATCAAAAAAAAAATAAATATTAAAAATCCAGAAAAAATTATTTAAATATTTTCAAAATTCCAAAAATATTTTCAAAATTTTAGAAATATCATAAATTTCCCAAAAATCCCCCAAAATTCCCATTTAAATTCTCAAATTATTAAAATCACAAAATTCTGCAGAATTTTACAAAAATAAAAAAAAAAAATCTCCAAAGAATTATTTAAATATTTTCAAAATTCCAAAAATATTTTCAAAAATTTTAGAAATATCATAAATTTCCCAAAAATCCCCCAAAATTCCATTTAAATTCTCTAATTATAAAAATCTCAAAATTCTGCAGAATTTTACAAAACTAAAAAAAAAAAAAACGAAAAAAATTATTTAACTATTTTCAAAATTCCAAAAATATTTTCAAAATTTTAGAAATATCATAAATTTCAAAAAAAATTCCCCAGAATTCCATTTAAATTCTCGAATTATTCAAATTTTAAAATTCTGCGGAATTTTACATAGATAAAAAAAAAAAATTCAAAAAAATTATTTAAATATTTTCAAAATTCCAAAAAATATTTTCAAAATTTTAGAAATATCATAAATTTCCCAAAAATCCCCCAAAATTCCATTTAAATTCACAGATTATTGAAATCTCAAAATTCTGCAGAATTTTACAAATATAAAAAAAAAAAATCTCCAAAAAAATTATTTAAATATTTTCAAAATTCCAAAAATATTTTCAAAATTTTAGAAATATCATAAATTTCCCAAAAATCCCCCAGAATTCCATTTAAATTCTCAAATTATTAAAATCACAAAATTCTGCAGAATTTTACAAAAATGAAAAAAAAAAAATCCAAAAAAATTATTTAAATATTTTCAAATTCCAAAAATTTTTTCAAATTTTAGAAATATCATAAATTTCCCAAAAATCCCCCAGAATTCCATTTAAATTCTCAAAATATTAAAATCAAAAAATTCTGCAGAATTTTACAAAAACCAAAAAAAAAAAAATCCAAACAAATTATTTAAATATTTTTCACATTTCGAAAATTTTTTCAAAATTTTAGAATTATCATAAATTTCCCAAAAATCCCCCAGAATTCCAATTTAAATTCACAGATTATTGAAATCTCAAAATTCTGCAGAATTTTACAAAAATTAAAAAAAAAAAAATATCCAAAAAAATTACTTAAATATTTTCAAAATTCCAAAAATATTTTCAAAATTTTAGAAATATCATAAATTTCCCAAAAATCCCCCAGAATTACAATTTAAATTCTCAAATTATTAAAATCTCAAAATTCTGCAGAATTTTACAAAAATAAAAAAAAATATAAAAAAAATTATTTAAATATTTTCAAAATTCCAAAAATATATTCAAAATTTTAGAAATATATTAAATTTCCCAAAAATCCCCCAGAATTCCATTTAAATTCACAAATTATTCAAATCAAAATATTCTACCTAATTTTAAAAAAATAAAAAAAAATAAAAAATCCAAAAAAAATTATTTAAAATATTTTCACATTTCAAAAAATTTTTTCAAAATTTTAGAAATATCATAAATTTCCCAAAAATCCCCCCAGAATTCCATTTAAATTCACAAATTATTCAAATCAAAAAATTCTGCAGAATTTTACAAAAACCAAAAAAAAAAAAATCCAAAAAAATTATTTAAATATTTTCAAAATTCCAAAAATTTTTTTCAAAATTTTAGAAATATCATAAATTTCAAAAAAATCCCCCAAAATTCCATTTAAATTCACAAATTATTGGAATCTCAAAATTCTGGAGAATTTTGCAAAAAATAAAAAAAAAAAAAAAAATCCAAAAAGATAATTTAAATCTTTTCAAAATCCTACAGAATCCCACAAAAATCCCACAGAATTATTTAAATCTCCTCAAAATGCTACAGAAATTTTACAAAAAAAAAAAAAGAAAAAAAAAAGCCGTTCTTGAGACCGGCGAAGAGAGAGATAGACAGGCCCTGGCCCCGCCCCTTTGGGTAAGCCCCGCCCCTCCACCCATAGCTACGCCCCTCCCCAGAGCAGCAGATACCCTGAGGCCGGTGAGGAGATAGACAAGCCCTGGCCCCGCCCTTTCTTGAAGCCCCCGCCCACCCACGTTCCTAGCCTCGCCCCTCCAAAAGCAACTCCTGGGGCCGGCGAGGGGAGTGACATGCCTTGGACCCGCCCATTTCTGCCTAAGCCCCGCCCACCCACCCATAGCCACGCTGCCCCACAGCACTTCCTGAGGCCGGTGAGGAGATAAACAAGCCCTGGCCCCGCCCTTTTCTCTAAGCCCCGCCCACCCACAGAAAGACTCACCCCTCCCGGAACAGGTCCAGAAACCGCTCATCAGATAGACAAACCCTGGCCCCCGCCCCTTTCTTCAAGCCCCGCCCACCCCACTCATAGCCACGCCCCTGCAGAGCAGCTCCAGAGGCTGGAGAGGAGATGGAATTTGGTGAGATTTTGAAAACATTCAAATAATATTGGTGGATTTTTGGGAATTTTTACGGAATTTTTGTGTAATTTTGTGCGATTTTCAGGAGATTTGAGGAACTTTCTGGGATTTTTGAAAAATTGTTTGGGATTTGGAAAAAATGAAATAATTTCGGGGGATTCTTGTGGAAATATTCTATACAAAAAATTATTTGTATCTCCTCCAAATGCTACATAATTATACAAAAATAAAAAATTAAAAATCATAAAAATCCCCAAAAAATTAAATATTTTCAAAATTCCAAAAATTTCTCAAAATTTTAACAAAATTCGAAAATATTCAGCAAACTCCACAAAA